>PVJA010044521.1:0-16103 GCA_004027025.1 Myocastor coypus | reverse complement strand
GTGGTCTAAAGCACCTGCTTAGGAAAGCTTAGGCAGCTGCAGGGACCGTGGTTCGATCCCCGGCACCACAGGCTGCACCAGTCCTGCCCTCAGGGCAGGCTGAGCTGGCCATAAAAATAAACAAACAAACGAACAAAGTTCTGAAACAAGAAAAAAATAAAATAAATAAAATTTTAAAAAATAAAAATAAATGAAACAAAAATTTATTGAAAGCTCCTATAACTTATTTTTAAAGTGTAACTGAAATTTTTACATATAATAAATTAAATAATAAAAAAACAGTTGTTCTCTTGCACAACTGAGACAGGCTTTTCTAAGAGCTTCTTGTAACTTTATTCCCATTTTCCTCACTGAAATGGGAATAAAGAATTTCCCAGCCAGCCGGGCATGGTGGCGCACACCTGTAATCCCAGCACTTGGGAGGCTGAGGCAGGAGGATCGGTGCAAGTTCGAGACCAGCCTGGGCTACAAAAGTGAGCTCAAGGCCAGCCTGAACTGCACAGTCAGACCCTGTCTCAAAAAGACAAAAAAAAAAAAAAAAGAATTTCCCAGCCAGGACTATGAATTTATGGTAAATGTACTGATCAAATTCTGTCTTTCAAGGGTAAATACGCAACAATTGCCTTAGCTGTAATAAGTAAGGTCTATTTAATAATTTTCACACAATTGCTAAATTTTCTATTGTCACATAGTTAACATCACAAAGTAATATATGATGACCCCAACAATTATCATTCACTCTTTTTTTTTTTAACCATTCGCTCTTATCACTATGGAATTATTTTTGTCTAGCAACTTTTAGTCAACTTGAGTCCTTAAATTAATCTGTTACCTGCACATAATTATATTTATTCTTAAGCAAACAAGAGACTTTAAACAGTTGATCATTTATATAGAATTATTTCAACCATTCTCCTCCAACAAAAGAAAAAAATCTATGATTTTCCTTGTTACATTAACATTTCTTATTCTTGTAAGACTGCATAAATGAATATAATATACTAACATATAATCACAAACTTCCAAGATTATAATTTAGAATCACTAGAAAAAGAGACATTTAAGGTACATTTACCATGTCTTTGGGGGAATGAAACGTACCCAAGCCCCTTTAGTTTCTTTATGGAAACCAACATTTATCTATAAACCATTCCTACTCAACATTTTCACATGTAATTTAATTCAAAAATCTAATATCTTTCTTTGTAGTAAGCATTTAGGAGAGAAAAATCATGTTTAATTCTTCTAAATACTGTGAGTAGTTTCTTTTCCCTCATTATTGTTGTTTAAAAATGAAATCTCATGGAGTTGGGGAGATAGCTTCATGGCACAAGTGCCTGCCTGGCAAGTGCAAGGTTGTGAGTTCAAACCCTGTTCCCAGCCAAAAAAAAAAAAAAAAAAAAATCTCTAGAATATTAAAATCTATAGTTTCCTAGTTAAATATTCTGAGGCAGTATACTGTTATATCTTAGTGAAAATAACATTCTTGGTAATTTTTAAAAATCTGAAAAGACCCTAAGAACAATTATTTCTTTCCTTCTGTCTCCAGAGAACATCTAACAAGTTACTCTATACATAAATTACTGTGCTTTTGCAATAACCTAAGATTGTACCAGTCTTGTAGTTTCCCAAAGACTGTCTCAGACACTAGTTACCTAAAAAGGAAGTGAACTCATTTTGAGGAGGCTGGAGACAAGAGCAGGAGGTAAGATTGGAGGGAAACACTAGGACAAACAGGGGAAGAAAAAAACCTAAAACCTAAAAGGATTTTCAGGAGTGGGTTGAAAAAGATATAAGCAATTCCAGGAGACAAATGCTACACTTAAAGAGAGTGCTACAAGAGAAGACTGTCAGACACAATTAACAAAGGTCAGTATTACTCTGTCCAAACTCTGCAATGATTATCATAATGATTTACAATATGTTCACATAAAGAAATAGATCAAATAATGAGAAATCAATAAAGTTTAGAATTTCTCAAATCCTAAAAAAAAAAAAAAAATCTGAACAACTGTTAGAGGAAGGGCAATAAGAAAAGGCCAAATGACTGCCTATTTGAAACACCATGCCTCATCAATTTCTTCTTTCTGCACCAAAAGCAGGTGTCTTCCTGGTACAAAATACCAAGAATCATGGCCAAAGAGGTGAGCAGGTAGACTGAGTAGGACTGTTTCATGCCTCAGAAATAAATCTTTCTATTTGCACTGGGGGTTCCCATTATACGACAACTGACAAAGTCCAAAGGCAAAGCTGCCAAGATAGACATGGTATAAAAATCACAAAGCAGAGCTGGGTTTATTTGAAAGCAGTTTGCCTGGCTTCACACCCCTCCAACTTCACAGCAATCTGTTCTCTAAGTTGTACTGGAGTTGTGAGAAATACTTGCTCCCAGACCTATCACTCCCACTAACAGCAGAGAAAATTGCTAGCTATGATCTCCACCAAGTTGGACTCAGAATTTCATCAAGTTTACCTTTCAATTTCCTCACTCAGAAGTAGGGGCATTTAATAATCTTTTCAATCTTGACCTATAGGAGTTAATCTTATTAAAAGTTCAGCATATCTGGGAATTTGCCTGCTTGTCTATGAGTCAGAGGATATAAGGGCACCTAGGTAACACTATAGAATACACAGGAACATTTCTGTACATTTGATCCCTTTTCTAAGAGCATCTGTGAGATGTCTGAGATCAGCAAGGCTGTAGAGCACTAGGATAACCTACCTGCCACTCTGGTCTGAGGTCCAGGTAACAGACTGCCCCTCAGGTTTGGTTTTGTAACATATCCTGATGGCATGAGGAAAGTCAGTAGCTGTCTGAGCCCCTGTCTTCCTGATCTGTAAGCTCCAAGTGTCAGTGTCAAAGAAGAGCTCCCCACAGCTAGGAGCCTGGCTGCAACGAGCAAAATAGTCTAACTGCTCCCTCCAATGATCTGTAGGCAGAGTCACAAGTTCGTGAACAATCTCATTCCTGAGCTCTTCAGAAACAACTGTCAGATTGGAAGGCCTTGTAAATTTTTCAATACCTGGCACAGCAGCAACATCCACCTCTTCAACCTTTAACACAGATAAATCACAGCAGTCCAACACTAGCAAAAAATCCTCTCTCCCATGATTCTCTGTGTCACAGCTGTACTTTGAGCTGGAGATCCCAGAAGCCTGTTCCTGGTTGTCATGGTTACCATCTTTATCAGAAGTATCTTCTTCACCTTTATCACAGATTATAAAGTCATTACATCCCACATTAAATGTGGCCCTTGCATTTGTCATAGGAAGATGGTAGAGTTCAGGTGTCCCAAATTTGCAGGCGTCATTTGATGCCAACTGGCAGACTTCCTTGGTAGAGTTAGTCTGTTTCTTAAATCTCGTTCCATCCTCAAAGAAAAGCACTATGGTGCCCTCAATGATGTGACTTTCTAAATCCACTTCTAAATCCAGTACATAATGCTTCACAAGTATGTGGCTAGTGTTGGCCATGAGAGGCAGATCATCTTGAAAAGGGTCCAGCTTTACATCCATGGTGTATTTTGCTGTTCAAGAGTGCTGCTAATCTCGAATGGTGCTTTGTCTCTGCTTAATCTTCCACAATCATAAATGGCTACTAATAAGGAAAAAAAAAAAACTGATGTCACAAATTGTGTTTTATAATTATCAGTCCCTTGACAAAGAAGAAAAGTACAATTAGGTAAATTCCAAAGGCCCTAAATGCTCCTGCAGACTTTTGCTCCTGCAGATTTTTGCTCCTGCAGATTGACTACCACCCTTATAAAACCTCATGGTGGTAGATCTTCATGGCTAGAAGGCAGACTAATCATCTTGACTGACATAAAAGAAAGCTGCATTATGGGGTTTCTAAAAATATTTCAATTACCAATGGAAGGGGCTTCTACAAAGGCAGAAGAATCATGTTCCTAACTAGAACAGTCCCTGTTTTGAAAAAGAACAATTGTTATGCAAAATCATAACTGAGAATCACTGTGCCTTTTGTTTTAAAAGATATTAAATGTATCATTTCTAATTTTGTACATCAAAAGATAAGTGATTGTTTCTCTACAGTGATTCTAAGTAACAAGTGTGAATGAAGGCTAAATGGCATCACATATTTTATTCTTTGAGAGTAATAATTTAATACATACAATGTAACTCCAGGGATTAATGTACTTTCACATTAGGACTGCTCCCATATCAGCACTTCCAGTAAATTACAGGAAAATGAGCCAATTTACCAGGAGTGCATTCTAAGTATTCCTTTGAGGTTGTTCATGGAGATTTTTCAAATTTATAGTTAAATACTCAAGGTATATCATTACATCTTAATAGCTGAAAACCCATTAACATTCTGGATAATAGCGTTCTTGTGGCAAACAAAAGGTCTTCTCATTTGGAAAAAAAAAGCATGCAAATGCCTATAAAAGGAGAGAAATTAAAACGTAGAAATAGACATTGTAATAAAATGTGCAAATTCTTCATAAAAATTCTGAATCAAAACGTATTCTTATTACATAATAGCAATACAGCTGAAAAAGAAATTATTTGAAATTATTTCATGTCCAATATGTGCCTAATTTCTTTAAGCATATGCTATTCATTTACTCTTTTAATAAAAATGCTATTTTAAAAAAAAGGCTAAAGAAAAGTAAGAACTACGGAAAGTAAGAACTCTGAGAAAAAAACTCAAACAGAGATATACTTAAAATAATTTTTGCATTTCTAAATATTTGGAAGTATTCTTGTTTTCAACTACAAAACACTACTGGCTGACTTTTCAAGTAAATTGTGCCTCCACACTGCTTTTTCTTTGCTTTTTTTTTTTTTTTTTTTTTTTTGGTCTTTTTGAGACAGGATCTCTGCAGTTCAGGCCAGCCTTGAGCTCACTTTTGTAGCCCAGGTTGGTCTCGAACTTGCACTGATCCTCCTGCCTCAGCTTCCCAAGTGCTGGGATTACAGGCGTGTGCCACCACACCCAGCCTAAAGGAATGGGGGTTAAGAATAGCTCTTCAGAGACAGGCAGGGTCTGAATGGGTTGCCAAGAAGTTCACTTTCTGTTTTGTTCTTGTGGTGCCGGAGATCGAACTCAGGACCTTGCGCTTGCCAGGCAAGTGCCAATTCTACTAAGCTATCTCCCCAGTCCTAAAGGAAAGGCTTATTTCAGCTCAGGACAATTTTTTTGTTTGTTTTTGTTGTTGTTGGGGTTTTTTGTTTGTTTGTTTGTTTGGGTTTTTTTTTGAGACAAGGTCTTGCTACGAAATTCAGGCTGGCCTTCAGCTCACTTTTGTAGCCCAGGCTGGTCTCAAATTCACACCAACCCTCCTGCCTCAGCCTCCCAAGTGCTGGGATTACAGGCATGCACCACCACACCAGGCTTGAATTTTTAGTTTCTACCTCTCCACAGGTAATTTCCTCATCAAAGTCAGCTAATCCTAAAACTGAGGCCTCCCACACAGCCTTGTACAATTGGTTGTGGCTGTTTCCAGTTGTAAACTTGATAACTCCCTTTGCACTCCTGTCTGCTAGCCAAATGGCTTGATCAAGACACTGCTCCCTGAAGATGGCCTAACACCATGCCTCCATGCCTTCTGTACTGAGTGTAATGCCATCCTAGGGCAATCTTAGCTCCCATCTCTATTATCTACCTGTCCAATCTCATTATCCCTCCATGACTCAGCTCAAGTACAACTCCTTCACAAAACTCTTCCCTGGTGCTTACCTCTCACCCACCAAACTGAAGGTGGCCATGATTTTATATTCAATTGGAGTGAAGTGAAATCAGGGATACAAACCATAGCTTGACATTTCTTTATAAAGAAGCTGATATTTCTCTTGAGCCTAGAAATGTCTGGGGCTTAGGATATAAACTAGGGTACATTATTATCTGTATGAAAATAATAAGTTATTGAACTTATTAATGATTAATAACCTTTGATAAAGTCATTGACTATATGTAAGTAATGAAAAACCATGATGATAAAATTCCATCCTGTTGGTCTTCTGAGCTGCTAACATGCAGCCTATTAGTTGAGCTTTTCAAACAACTTTTTAAAAATGAACACACACAAAAACCTTTGTGGCTGTGTAAACTATCATATTTGAAGAAAAATGGCTTAGCATTTATATAACAGATATAAATATTCATTAACAAATTCTGAAAATGTGTAGAATTTTTTAAATTTTTTTATTTATTTGATACAAGGTCTCACTACACAGCTTGGACTCATAATGATCCTCCTATCTGAGCCTCCCCAGCACTGGGATTACAGGCATCCACCACCTTGTCCAGTTTCAGTGTCCAGCACAGTGCAACCAGGGTTTCAGGGCAGCATGACATGAGATACCAGGGAATGAACCTGGGTCCTTGAGCTTGCCAGGCAGATGCTTATACTACTGAGCTATCTCCCCAGCCCCAAATTTATATAATTTAAGAACAAAATATATTCTATAAAGCAGAGGGTCTCTGATCCCCCAGACCACGTACTAGCATAAGAACCAGGCAATGAATGGCAAATGAATAATCAAAGCTTCATCTGTATTGATAACCATTCCCCATCACGCACATTACAGCCTGACACCACCTCCTGTCAAATCAGTAGTAGCATCAGATTCTCATAGGAGTGCAAACCCTGCCAGGAACCGTGCATGACAAGGATCTAAAGAGCTCACTTTTTATAAGACTACAGTACCTAATGAACTGAGGTGGAGCTGTGGCAATGATGCTAGCACTGGAGAGAGGCTACAAATGCAGACTAGTATTAGCAGAAAGGTATGGCTGACAGAGACCATAATAAATCAATTGTTGAAGAATCATATCAAAATCCTATGAGTGGCTGGCAAGTGAGAATTAGGTTGTATCTGATGGTAGGTTTTGTTGTGGCAAGTGAGTTGATATACTCAATTGTACAGTTGCACCTAGTGGCAGACTTTAAATGATAATTCAACACTTATTCCAAATCACACTTGGCACACCCATTATTTTAATTTACCAGTTCTGCCCACACCTGTTTCCCACACTTCATGCTTGCCTCAGTCACAGTTTGGGTAAGCTCATATAGTAACCAGCCAAAATGATTAAAATGTAAAAGTTACTGGAGAGCTTCTTTGAAAAGAGGGAAAGGCCCTACAATCAGATAGCAGACTTTAAGACTGTCAACAAAAAGAAAGCTGCACATTAAAAAAAGCACCATAAATTCTATTTAAAGTAAAGATGCATTGTAGCAGGTGATGCATGTTTTTCAAGCCTACTTTGTATAACATGTGGTGGCTGCCTATTCAAGAAAGCTATGAAACCTTTAAAACTACTTCACCACAGTGAGATCAAGCATGTGCATTAAAAGACAAACCTTTGGAGTGTCTCAAAAGAAAAAAAAATTAAAGAAGTAATTATTTAAGGTCTCTACTTGATCAAATGTGTCCGTACTAAACATCATTCTTTGTGGCTAATTTCATTGCTAAAGCTAAGAAGTCCTTTACATTGGTGATGAACCGATCCTGTCTGCTGCTAAGGACATGTGTTGTGAGCTTGCAGGAGAGGCTGAGGTTCAAAAGGTGGCACATATTCCCCTTTTCAGCTAGCACCATAACTAAACAAACTTATGAAATAATAGCAAGTATTGAGGCACAAATGCCAGAGTCACCATGATAAGCAACTCAGGTTTACAAATCTATCAATACTGATGAAGCAACAGTGCAACAGTGCTTGCTCTTTTTCTTTTTTAAGTTTTATTTATTATTTATTTATTATATTTTTAAGGAAGGGTCTATAGCGTGTTCAGGGTCTCACTACTAGATCAGACCCATAATGATCTGCCTGTTTTACTGCCTCCCAAGACCTGGGATTATAGGCACATACCACCACATCCAGTCTCAATTGCTGTCTCAGTATGCCCTGGGGACAGGGCCAGCACAGCAGGGATCAAATCCCTGGGCCCCTGCACCTGAATAATGCTTGTTCTTGTTTGACATATTTTTCAGAAGGATGTACATGAGATTATGTGCACTTTTATTATCAGGGGACTAAAGCACCTGCTTATGCAGAGCACAGCAGCCAGAGTTCAATCCTTCCACCTGCTGTATCAGCCCCACCTTCAGGGCATACTGAGACTGCAATTGAGACTGGGTATGGTGGTGTGCACCTGTAATCCCAGGACTTGGGAGGCTAAAAACTAGAGAATCACTGAGTCCAATCTTCATAGTGAGACTCTGTAGACCCTATGTACTCTGTCCTAAATATAGAATAAAAGAAAGGTTGCTTCTGAATGTCAGTCTGTGAACTATGTTATCCACAGAGACAGGCTGGCTAGCTGAAAAATGTCACATGAACTTAACATTTTGTAAGATGTGATTAAAATTATAAACTACATTAACATACATGCCCTTAATTGCAGATCTACAAGGAGATGAGAACACAGCACTCACATCTTCCATTCACAGAAGTGACACAGCTTACAAGAGATGACTTTCTACAGGTAAATAACTGGCCAGAGTTTCAGACTTATAAGAGTCACTCCAGAGATTTTAGAAAAACAGACACCAAGAGGAGCACATTTTAGTGACAGAGAATGAGTCACTAAACTTGCTTATGCATGTAACACATCCAACCTATTCAACAGACTCAATTCATCACTTCTGGAGAAAATGAAAAGTATGTTCAAGTCAGCAACTAAGGTGACTATATCAAAGCCCAACTGACATTATGGGCACAGTGAGTGATCACTACAACTTTTGACATTTTTCAAACATTGGCAGAGATTTTAGGACTGTGATGGAGCCTTCATTCTCCCAGTTGGTATATAATCACCTAGCCCAGCTTCAAAAGAGCTTGAGCAGTACTTCCCAAACAACGGAAGATCCCAAAATTGGGAAGAATAGATCCATAACTAATTTGTGAATAAGCCAGGTGAACTGGCTGTGTCTGTTCTAGGAATTGATCAATTGCTTGAGAATGCAAATGATAGTGACCTTAAAAGTATGTTTGAGATAACTTTAAATCTCTATGCATTCTGAATTAAAAGTCCAGGCAGGATATCCTGAGATTGCCATAAAAACACTGAAAACCCTGCTTCTAATCCCAACAGGGTTTTCTGCAGAGACAGTAACCAAACTGAGCTAACAGAGTAAAAGCACTTACGGTGGTACTATGTTCCATGACCCCTAGATACAACATCTGGTTGTGAGAAAACAAGCTCAAGGCTCCCACTAGTTGTTTTATGGTGAGTTATATAATGATTTCATTATATATTACTGTGTGATACTGATAGAAATAAAAATACCCAATAAATATAATGTACTTGAATCACCTCAAAACCATGTCTTCCACAAAACTGGTCCCTGGTGCTAAAAAGGCTATGGACCTCTACTACACAGCAGTTGAGTACACTTGTCCTTGGCGCTGGAGAACACCACTGTGGCACTGCCATAGGGCTTTATCTTTTCAAACTTGTTCTCAAAACTGGTTATTAAAACCCCCAGAAGCCAACTATTGCTACCTCAAAAAATAAGTGTACTGTATTCTGTGTTTTGGAATTTTATCTTTGGGCTTTTTTTTTTTTCTTGTTTTTGTTTTTGGGATTTTTTTTGGGGGGATGGGATGAAGACACAGAATCTTTCCATGTTGCCCAAGCTGACTCCAAGGTGCAAATGATTATCCTAACTCAGGAGCCCCAGTAGGTGGAACTATACACATATGCCACCACACTCACCTTTAATTTCTATTTTAAGTACTTAAGTGTTTGTCATCTTGCCTGGCAGTCCTTTGGTTCTCTTCAGTAGACTTCAGTACATTTTTTCACAAAGACTATTGTCTGGCTCATTTTCAACTCATTATGAGCCCCTGTTTTATTGACATGACTCTGAAGCTATCATTGAAACTACATTATACCTCCTAGCACCACTAGTATCTGCATCTGATTACCCATATCTGGTTGCCTTCTCCTGACTCAGAGAATAATATCCCTCTGTTAATTCTATTTCCATGAATCCCAAATTTTGGGATGCTTATAGATCCAAATAAATACCACTCTTCTTTCCCATCCAAATTCTGAAAGTATTTGAGAAATATTGAAAAGACACATCAAAGGACTGAAAGCTAACCTGCAGAACATAGCTAAGAAAGCCAAAGATAACACATCAGAGTTGGAGGAACAGAGAATAGTTCACTGTCATCAGGATTGTCACCCCAAAGCAAAAGGGAGATGAGCAGCATGTGCCCAAATTTATCTGACTAGGTCACTTCACTTTCCTCTGGCTTTCCTTTGGCTAGAAGTAAAGGAAGGCTCCAAACCAGGAGTGTTATATTAATTCCTCAAATAAAGAAGGAAACATAGGAATAAGATGTATTTCCTGAAAATCATCCCATTCTACTTAATTGTACTTGGAACCTTACTTCATTTCTCTCTCTCAGTGACTCCCTTCCATTCCCAGAATTTAAGACAAGGGTCACCTTCTTTAAAAACAAAAACAAGTGACTCTGTTGCCTGTTTATTTATTTTTCTGGTCCCAGGGATTGAACACAGGGCCTCATGTAACAAGCACTCTACCACTGCAATTTGCTTGAAGTCACTCATTTCTCTCTCTTTTTTTTTTTTAATTTTTTTTTTTTCTTGTTTCAGAATCTTTTTTTTTTTTTTTTTTTTTTTTTTTTTTTTTTTTTTTTTTTTTTTTTTTTTTTTTTTTTTTTTTTTTTTTTTTTTTTTTTTTTTTTGCAGGACTGGGGATTGAACTCAGGTCCTTGTGTTTGCCTGGCAAGGGTTTATTCTACTGAGCTATTTCCCGAGCCCCAGAATCTTTGTTTATTCACTCATTTTTATGGCCACTCAGCCTGCCCTAAGGGCAGGGCTGGTGCAGCACATGGTGCCGGGGACTGTCCGTGAAGCTACCCAAGCTTTCCCAAGCAGGCGCTTTAAACCACTGAGCCATCCCCCTGGGCCCTCTTCTCTTGTTAAAAGTAAAACTTCTCCCAGTAGCTTTGCCTTAGCATTTGATCCTCCCAGACTCATAGTCATCTCTTTCGTGTCCAAAGAACAAATCAAACTTTACCTCTTGATATCCTCACTACACTTTCATTATCTTCTTTAAGTTTTAGAGTAATAACTAATTCTTCCTGTGACCACTGTGAGGGTAAAATGAAAGATGTTAAAGATGGACCTTAAAAAATGTAAATACATACATAAGAGAGGCTAGCTCAGTGGTATAAGCGCCTGCCTGACAAGCATAAGGTCCTGGGTTCGATCCCATATTACATAGACAGATAGATAGATAGATAGATAGATAGAGATAATCTCCAGCCCTAGAAGATTCAGCAGAAAACTGTCACTTTTACATTTTTCCCTATGTGATGTGTAATATGTCTTTTATCATTTGTTGCTTATTTACCTACTTTGTACTTGTCTTGGACTCATGGATGATCTAAATCTCCTTTCTCTAAAAGTACACAGCTCTTACTGGTGTCAGCTGGGGTCATAATCCCACATTTACAAAAAAACTGAACTGACTGCGGTTACAAACACGTGTCTGTGGCCACCTCAAAAGGCCTCTCTCAGCAAATGGTAACCATATTTCTAAGCAGTCTGTTGACTTCAGCATTTCTGGCTATCTTTGTGCTCCAATTTAAAATGCCAGCCCGTCTCACTGAAACATTTTTCCATTCTCTGTCATAAGCCATAATATACAAAAGTTCCCCTTTTATCAAAACCAATGGTTAGTTTTCCAGTGGCTAACCACTATAGCCTCTAAAATAAGGGTACTATGTAGTTAGTATATATTTTAAATGCTTAAACCATTTTCTTAGCAGCACCATTAAAAGGATTTGAAAAGATTAATGTACAGCAATGTTTTTCTTAATAAGGTGGGGAAGAATCAAATAATAAACAACTATGGCTCAGAAAAGAAATTGCTCTGCCACTTTGAATCACCCAAATTGAAATAAACTTTACAGAGACATTCCCCATCCCACCAATGAAAATAACGTCATTCTCACTCTCAAGCTACAAAGCAATGTTTATCATTCTCATGGCCTTTAACTCATCCTGCCTCATTTCATAGTGGCCTCAATCCACCATTGCTCTTGCTCTATCAACTCCTTGGGACTCCTGATTTCTGTGTTCATTACCATGTTAAATAGAGTACTTTGTACACGGTAGGTTCTCAGTACGTACCTGTGACACTCATATCTATAGACATTTGTAATTTTAACCTGTACTTACAGAACTGGCCTGACTTGCATAAATTATATAGGCTAGCAAAAACTGCTATTTAGCAAATATCATCCTCTAGACATCTCATTGCTTCCTTCTCAGAATACACATTATGCCACTTTTTTTTTTTTTTTCCTTATAAGCAGCTTAGGAAAAAAGAAAAAATGTTTACATATATGCTTCTTCTATAACATTAAGCACACTGTTAATAGTTACTAAATTTAATTTTACAGGGCCAGTGAGATAGCTCAGTGGTCTGAAGCACCTGCCTAGGCAAGCTTAGGCAACCAGAGGGATGGCAGTTCAATCCCCAGCACCACATGCTGCACCAGTCCAACCCCCAGCGCAGGCTGAGCTACCCATAACATAACATAAATAAATAAATAAATAAATTTTAAAAAAAGGAAACAAGGCGGTGGCTGCCCCCCAGCCTCACAAAGGAGTAGCTAGAGGAGCAGCTGTGCCTGCTGCCAGCATAAAACTACTTCGATGTTGCTGGCATGGATTTCAGCCTTTATCCTCATCTCTACTCAAAAGCATACATTAATTTTAAGAATCCTAATGACATCCTTCTGTTCAGAGATCGTTTTGATGGCTGTATCTTCCTGGGCAGTAAAGGCTTGGAATATCCTGCAGTGGTAGAGTTTGCCCCCTTCCAAAAGATAGTCAAGAAGATGGGGCCCGACAAGATGGCTCAGTAGTCTAAAGCGCCTGCTTAGGAAAGCCTGGGCGGCTGCAGGGACCACAGTTCGATCCCCAGCACCACATGCTGCGCCAGCCCTGCCCTTAGGGCAGGCTGAGCCGGCCATAAAAATAAACAAACATAAATTCTGAAACAAGAAAAATAAATAAATAAAATAAAAAAAATTTTCAAAAAAGATAGTCAAGAAGAAGCTGAAGAGGAGACAGCAAGACAGGAAGCACTGAAGATGATCCAGAGTATAAGCAGTTTTTTGTTTTGGTTTTGGGTTTTTTGTTTGTTTTGTTTTTGTTTTATATTATGGCTAGCTCAGCCTGCCCTGGGGTTGGGGCTGGTGCAGCATGTGGTACAGGGGATCAAACCACAGTCCCTATAATTGCATAAGCTTGTCTAAGCAAGTGCTTTAGACCACTGAGCCATCTCCCTGACCCCTATAAGCAGTTTTTAGAAGCTTACGGCATGGAAAAAGAGAGAACTAGTGCCAATCCTGAAACTCTTCTGATAGAGATAAAGGCAAAGACAAGAGAACTTCTAAAAAAATCACATCTGTTTTGGATTATATTAAAATTAGGGTCTGAGGAGATAGCTCCGTGGCACAAGTGCCTGCATGGCAAGTGCAAGGTTGTGAGTTCAAACCCCAGTCCCACAAAAAAAAAAAAAAAAAAAGAAAAAAAGAAAGAAAATTAGAAAAGCAGAGAATTCAAGAGGAAAAGCAAGAAGAATGAAAGAAGAAGGAGTTATAAAAACACTTGTGGGAGGAGGAAAAAAGAAAGGCAAGAGAAGAAGAAAAATGTAAGGGGAAAGAGGCAGATAAACAAAAGACAACTGTTGAAACAAATTAGAATTAAGTTTCTAGCCGGGCGTGGTGGCTCACGCCTGTAATCCCAGCACTCGGGAGGCTGAGGCAGGAGGACTGGTGCGAGTTCGAGACCAGCCTAGGCTACAAAAGTGAGAGCAGGACCAGCCTCAACTGCATAGCGAGACCCTGTCTCAAAAAGACAAAAAAAAAAAAAAAAAAAAAGAATTAAGTTTCTAACATTGTAATTTCCCAGCTTCTTAAGAAATCAGAAAAGGAAGAAGAACCAAACACAGAAAAACAAAAAGAAAGCAACGAGAAAGTCAGCAGTGGAGATGGAAAACAGGAAATTTGTGCCCCTGCACCTTCGTGAGAGGGCTAGACAGAAGTGCGCAGCAAGAGGTCACAGGATAACAATGTCAAAGGACAGAAGAACATGGAGAGAAGAGTACAGGGACTTGAAATGCCAGAATGCTACTCAGGTGATGGCAGAAAGCACAGTGGTCACTCTGTGTTGGACAGGTTTCCTAGAGAGAATGAAGATAAGCTGAGATGAAGGAGAGGACTCACTCTAGGCAGAGGGAAAAAGGCGAGCCAGGAGAGGGGCGTTGCTCTGGAGAGAGGAGAGAGCTTGAGCAGGGAGCAGCAGGAGGCCCCCCAGCCTGGCAGCAGAAAGGGAGTGTCCAGGAAATAGAGCCCTGTAATCTTGTTTCTTTTCTTTTCTTTTTTTTTTTTTTTTGTCTTTTTGAGACAGGGTCTCACTATGCAGTTGAGGCTGGCCTTGAGCTCACTTTTGTAGCCCAGGCTGGTCTCGAACTCGCACTGATCCTCCTGCCTCCGCCTCCCGAGTGCTGGGATTACAGGCGTGCGCCACCATGCCCGGCTTGTAATCTTGTTTCTGCAACCCAAGTGGGTACTGCTTCTGCAGGTTCACAAGCACTGTTTCCAAATAAATTTTCTTATAAAAATCAAAATAAGTAAAATTAAAAAATATAAAGGGAAATAAAAGAGGGGCTGGGGAGATAGCTCCTTGACACAAGTGCCTGCCTGGCAAGTACAACATTGAGAGTTCGAACACTGGTCCTGAAGAAAAAAAAAAAAAAAAAAAAGTTTAATTTTACAGATTACTTGACCAGGACATGACAACTTTCTCTATTCCAGGCATATTCATTCTTTAGGACATGTCTACTACTCTTAATGGTAACCAGTTTATTTGTAGAAATAGTTTCTAGGCCATTTCCACAGACATTCTATAAAGCAGGTAGCCACAGAAACATAAGATTATTGCTGTGAAATTAAAGGATTTCAGAATTAGAAGGAAACTTGAAAGTCTAAACATATTGTTTCATGGTTAGAAATATCATACTGACATATTCTACAACTTCTGTCACCCAATGGTTTTGAAATGTAACCATATTAATGCACACGTATCTATTTTATTTAACTGTTTAGTGGCTCCATGTAAATACTAAACAACCTAGCTTTCTTCCTCCTATTGGTAAATAAATCATCTTAAATGTTTCAGCTACAAAGAATGCTATAACAAACTTCCTTCTATACATCTCCAATTGTAAGTTTTCCTGGGTAAAATACACAGAAATTCCATGTTACCTGATATAGTCAGATCTACTATCTTGGTTTGTTTATCCCTGGTATCTCACTTCTATTCCTTTATTTCTTTTGTGATTATATATATATATATATATAATCCCATCCTCCCCAGTTCTGGGATTACAGCCATGTGTCACCATGCCTGGTTTATGGGCCAGCATGGCATGTAGTACTGGGGACTGAACTCAGGACCTTGCGCTTGCCAGGCAGGCACTTAAAGCACTGATCTATCTCCCCAGTCCTAGACCACCTTTTTAAAACAATAACTGGTTGGATTTTAAAAAACATGGTTATCATTTTTAGTGACTATACCTTACATCATTAAAATTAATGTTGCAATAGCACTGTTTTTCTATCAGGATTTTGTTTTTTTAAAAAAAGTTTTTACTTTGCTTTTTTTCTGCATTCCTATCCCCTAACAATGTTTCTTTTGACAGCCCTAAACTTAATTTCTAGCAGCCTTCTAAACAATACAAGGACCTTAAAATTTAATCAACAGCTCCTACTTTTCCTTATTACGCATTAACTTCCATATTATTGCTAAAATACATCATTACATTTTTATAACCTACATCCAGCTTTTAAAGTCAAATTTTATTTGTATATAAAATATGCTGGGGCCCAGCGGGATGGCTCAGTGGTCTAAAGCCCCTGCTTGGGAAAGCTTGGGTGGCTTCAGGGACTGCGGTTCGATCCCCGGCACCACATGCTGCGCCAGCCCTGCCCTCGGGGTGGGCTGAGCCGGCCATAAAAATGAGTGAATAAACAAATAAAGGTTCTGAAACAAGAAAAATAAATAAATAAAATAAAAATT
>PVJA010044520.1:0-16130 GCA_004027025.1 Myocastor coypus | reverse complement strand
TATAATTTTTTTTTTTTTTTTTTTTTTTTCTTTTTTTTTTTTTTTTTTTTTTTTTTTTTTTTTTTTTTTTTTTTTTTTTTTTTTTTTTTTGTAGCACTGGGGATTGAACTCAGGACCTTGTGCTTGCTAGGCAGGCATTTAGCCCACTAAGCCATCTTCCTGGCCCAAGAAGCGATTATTTATCAATATTTACTATGCTTCTTATACTTTATATTCTTTGTTTAAATAACCTAATAGATTTTGGTGATTGGTATTATTCTCCTCATTTAAGAAATGAGGCTTAAAGCCGGGCGTGGTGGCACACACTTGTAATCCCAGCACTAGGGAGGCTGAGGCAGGAGGATTGGTGCGAGTTCAAGACCAGCCTGGGCTACAAAAGTGAGCTCAAGGCCAGCCTGAACTGCATAGCGAGACCCTGTCTCAAAAAGACAAAAAAAAAAAAAAAAGAAAAAGAAAAGAAATGAGGCTTAAAGAAGTAAAATGGTATGCCCACCATCACAGCTACTTGATATCAGATCTAATAGGTATTTGACTTCAGACCTAGGCGTATTCTGACCTAGACCACATTCTGGTGTGACTTTATAGCGATTTTTGTACACATTCAGTAATACTTTGGAGTGCTTAGAGGAACTCAGCCATTTAAAATGGCCAGTGAATGAATGTTGTCTTGGTTACTTTTCTCTTACTAGTGAGGCAGAGTAGCCCACACTCCAATTTAAGGAAGGAAAGGCTTATTGGGCTCACAGTTAGTAGGTTTCGGTCTGTAAGCAGCTGGCTCCAAGGCAGGCTGGCATGGCCCAGGGGCAACAGCTCAAGGAGGCAGAGGGCAGAAAGAGCAAGGAGGGCGAAAACGTGGCGGTGGTGGTGGAGGGAGAGCCTAAGCCTCTTTTCCTCTCCATGCTGTGAGCAGTGCTACGCCACCTCCACGCCCTCTTCTTGCACGCATGAGGATGTTTACAGAGTGGGGGCCCGGGCCTAAGTGACTGCAGAGTGGCTAGTCTTTTAAAGTTCTCAAGTTTACACAAAGTATCAACCATTAGGAACGTGCGAAGTGATTGGCTACTCACTAATGAGAAGTCCACGAAAGTGGAACTGTTCCAAAATCACAGAGCTGAAGCCAAGGGGTATCTCCGATTTCTCTGGCTCCTGAAAGTGTGCAATCTGCACGTGTGCTGTGAAACACGACAAATGCACACTAAGGTAAGCATTTCACCTCCCCAGTGCTTGTCTACGGTTCTTGGAGCAGTTTCTCTTCGTGAGTCCCACCTTTGTCTCTGTTCGCTGTCAAGACATAAGTCCTAATATCAACACGTTTTAGACTTCACAACAAAGAACGCAGTGAACAAGCACGTTGTGTTGTCTGTACTCCAGGAATTGGGGTTAACACCGGTTCTGTCTGGCCTCCGTTTGCATAATCTTGGATCTAAATTTGTCCATCTAGCAAGAACAGGTTCCTCCAGTTGTAGCACAAATGCATCCTTGCAGTGGTTGATAGGTTGGGGCAACCTGAAAAGTTTAATTAAGTAACTCAGCAGGGAGCCAGGATTCTTAGCTTGTATGTCCTCATGCTCCTCACTGTGTGAATTCTATACCCCCATGCCCAGGGTATACTAAAGAGGAGAGCAAAGCTTGCTAGAAGCTGCCCTTCCCTTTGCTCTTCACTGTTTTCTGCTGCCATAAACTGCTGCTCTCTGCCCTGTGCCATTCTGCCTGGGAGCCAGCCAAATATAGCCTAAAACCTCCACAACTGGTGAGCTAAATAAACCTTTCCTTCCTTAATTTTGGGTGTCAGGTATTTTGTCCCTGCAATGAATAAAAAGTAGGGCTGGCAAGATGGCTCAGCAGTCTAAAGTGCTTGCTTAGGCAAGCTTACGCAGCTGTAGGGACCACAGTTCGATATCCGGCATCACATGCTACACCAGCCCCACCCCCATGGCAGGCTAAGCTGGCCATAACCTGAATGAATGAATGAATAGATAAATAAATAAATAATAGCCAAGACAATCCTGTTAGTCTCACTGGTCGACTCCTGAAATTGAATTTCATTGGCTTACAGCTTGCAGTAAAAACTATTTTTTTTTTTTTTTTTGGCTGTCTCAGGCTGCCTTAAGGGTGGGTCTGGGGATCCAACCACTGCCACCTGTGCCTGTCTGGGCTTGCCCTCAGCACTAAAAGCACTGAGCTAACTGGAAAGGCCCCCAGTAATGGCAATCAGAAGGATGCTTTTCGCAGAGCTGGACCCTCCTCTCGCTCATTGTGCACCTTAAATACATCTCCTTTAGGGCCAGAGAACTGCATGAACGAGTGCCTTAACCCATAAAACACTTTCTTTTTTCTTATGAAAAATTCCCAGAATTTACTGGCAACCTAAAAATGTGATCAAGAGCCCAGGCTCTCCTTCTCGCCGTCTCTCTGTCTCTCTCTCACTTGCTCTATCTCTTGACGGCTGCCTCCCTAGGACGCTGACTTGTCATCCATGTGCCTGTTAGAAGACGGCTGCCACAGCTCCTTATACCAGGTCTTCACACCATATTAAAAGTTAAGGAAAAAGCCGGGTGTGGTGGCGCACACCTGTAATCCCAGCATTCGGGAGGCTGAGGCAGGAGAATTGGTGAGAGTTTGAGATCAGCCTGGGCTACAAAACTGAGCTCAAGGCCAGCCTGAACTATACAGCGAGACCCTGTCTCAAAAAGACAAAAAAAAAAAAAAAAAAAAAAAAAAAAAAAAAAAAAAAAAAAAAAAAAAAAAAATCTAATAAAAAAAATTTTTAAAAATAAAAGATAAGGAAAAAAGAAAAACACATCTTTTCCATTAATCAGGAAAGTAAAACTTCCTGGATCTTCTCCTGTGTTATGGTGGAATCTGAATCACATGGCTGTCTCTAACCATAAGGCTGAAAGGTCAGTATTTGTCACCAGGGAGTAAGATTTCTGGATTGTCATAGTTAGGTAAGCTAATTACAATTTGATATTTATTGAACCTTTTCAAGTTTATGTTTTGGTGCCTTTTTGATGGTTCCTTTTTTTTTTTTTTGCATTTAGTGCAGGGTTGTCTACAGAGTCTCACTATGTAGACAAGACTCGTGGTGATACTCCTGTTTTCAGCCTCCCAAGCCCTGGGGTTACAGGCAAGCACCTACAATCAGTTGCTGTCTTAGTGGGCCCTGGGGGCGGGGCCAGCATGGCACACCGGGGATTGAACCCCTGGCCACGGAGCTCTGCCTAAGCAGGTGCTTTAGTCCACTGAGCTATCTGGCCGGCCCTTGATGGTTCCCTCTTACTGCAACCAAAGCAGAGAGAAAATTGTGCTAGAAGCAACTTCGTGACGTGGCATGGTGGGTCATCCTCTGGGCTCTGTTAAGCAGTAGTTGGGTTACCTGTGTGCGCAGTTAGAAGATGCGGGTTAGGTCAGTGGGTAGCTCCTGCGTTAGTTGGCCACAGAATAAAAGAGTTAGCAAAGACACCACAATTGTAGGACTCAAAAGCTGATTAAAATCTTCTAAAAATTACTCATGAAAAACACCACTGAGAGGCTCAGTTGGGCTAAAAATACACAGGCAACTGAAGTTGTGGTTCTATTCAGGCAGAGATGAGCAAATTTCTGATTGTATCTGGGCTGTATCTAGGCTCCCCTTATCTCCAAAGACAAAGAATCAGCCAGTCACCCTGCTTAGAAGAGTAAGTTCTCAGGTCAAGAGTCAGGATGCATAGGGCATGATAGGCAGCCGGAACGTGTTTTGTGCCATTTATGTGGGTGGTGGGACTGTATTCCTTAGAATGAACTGTGCATTGGACTAATTCTGAGGACAGCTACCCACCAAATGCAGTTTGTTGTAAAAACCAGTCCTCAGGTCACTGAGTCCCCCTTTCCTCTTTGGATGAAGCCTTATGAAGTGAGGAGAGAAGCCCCAAATTGCCATGATTATAACACTACAGTGATGAATGCCCCGGGAAACAAGTATATGGGACGTGGCCTTGGTCTTTGCCAACGCCGACTGCCTCCTGTAGAGCTTTTCCTGGTCCCGCTAGAGCCTAGAGGGCAGTTTGTGATGTTAAGAGGTAGCGTGTACGTGAGAGAGATTACTTCATGCATCAGTCTGCCCTTGTCCCTGTGCTAAATTACCTGACAGCATCTATTTTTGAGGAGGTGGAGGGTTATTTAGCTTGCAGTTCTGTAAGGTGAAAGTCTAGACGTCTTGGTGAAACCTATATCGCAGCTATGTTACCTTAGGGGACAGATCAAAGTGGTGGAACTGTGTGAGAGAGCAGGTAAATGACCTCACCCCAGACCAGGAGCTCTGGAAAACAGCCTTGCGACCTTTAGAACAGCCCTTCCCAGAGAGCTCAAGGAATCTCGCTGGAGAACTTCCTTCTAGGAGCCTAGCCCAGCGCCCTCAGGCCTCTCACAAGGCCCTGCCTTTTAGAGATTCTACAGTTGTGCCATCCCAGGGTAGGACCACGTCTCCAATTCACGACTTTTGGAGGAGCATGATAAAGCCATGGCTAAGCCAGAGCACTCCACAGCACTAAATTTAAAACTCTAGCTGCCGTATGACATCAGATACACTCCAGAATACGTGCAAAATTAAGTAAAATCATAAGACAAAATAGGATGATTTTTCTTGATAATTTTCTACATATCTAATTTTGCAACAACAACTATGCGTTGCTTTCATAATTAGAAAAAATGATTGCAGTGGGGTTTTTTCTTTTCTTTTTTTTCTTCTTTTTTTTTTAATCAGCGACAGAGAAGCAGACGCTATTACAACAGCTGGCCTGAGCCCATCTCCGGAAGGAGCAAGCCTTTCAAGAGCTATTTTCTTTTCATCAAGTAGTGCATTTCTCACTGGTAAAAGGGAGGAGGGTAATCAATAGATCAACACCAGAAGTTTTGTGATGATTTCCTAAGGGAGAGACTGCCCGGGAGCTCGAAGTCTGCGCTGTCTGGCCTGCTGCTGTTCCTCAGCCTCTGGGGAAGGCAGCAGATTAATCACTGCGCTCCTTAACATAATGTGCTACAGGTTTGTGTACAATTAGTATGTGCCAATCAAAACTAAAGCTAAAAGAAAATCATCACGCTCCGGTAGAGACTTCGCTGGTTCAGCCCCGTGGATCTCTAAACCACAGGCGACCTACGATAGACTGAGTACATAGCCTGGAGAGAACCAAGCTCCGTGGAGGGAAACAGCTTTACGGTGGGTGAGCCAGGGACGAGGAAACCAGGAGGGCGAGGGACGGGCTTTCCAGCAAGGGCTCAGAGAAGATGACATCACGTGAAACACAGCAGCCGCCCGCAGGCTGCATCACTGCCCCACGGCCAGAGCTTGTGCTCATCTCTCCTCGGCCTCTCGCCCACGCTCCCCGTCATTCCCTGGCCTGCTGCCCCACTGGCTACCTTTTGTTCTCTGGACGCCACTGCTCCTTTTCTGCCCCGACACCTGCCCGTGGCTCACGGATTCCTAGAGAGGCCTTCTGTCGTAGTCTGCCTGTGCTGCTATAGCAAAAGGACCGTAGGCCAGGTGGCTTAAACAACAGATCAGTACTCCTCAGGTTCTGAAAGCCAGGAAGTCCTGGATGAAAGCGCTCCTGTGTTCCATCCTGGCGCAGGACCTCTTCATGGGCTTCAGCAGATTTCTTCTTTGTGTCTTCATATGAAGAGGAGGAGGAAGAGGAGAAGGAGGAAGAAGAGGAGGAGGATGAAGAGGAGGAGAAGAGGAAGAAGAGGAGAAAGAAGAGGAGGAGGAGGAAGAGGAAGAAGAGGACAGGGACAGAGCTTGGCCTCTCTGTTCCCTTAGAAGGCACCAGTTCTGTCATGCAGGCTCTTGCCCATGCCTCAGGCAAACCTTATTGCCATCCCTTGAGCATTAAGGATGCTCTCAGGCCCTTCATTTTTTCATTTGAAGTTACATAAAAATCTGCATTCATTAATCCCAGCACTTGGGAGGCTGAGGCAGGAGGATCGGTGAGAGTTCGAGACTGCCTGGGCTATCAAAGTGAGCTGAAGGCCAGCCTGAACTGTACAGCGAGACCTTGTCTCAAAAAGACAAAAAAAAAATCTGCGTTCATTTTGTGGGTCATAGGAACACACGATCAATCATCCGTGGCCTCTTCTGTAGCAACAGCACAGTGAGGGCAAGATGTCACCATGCTCACTGAGGTTACAGTCCCCACAGCCCTGCAAGGCAGAGGCAGCCTTCAGTAAATGGTCACACGATCAACCAGTATATGACTATACTATGTCTCTTACTTTGCTTAAGAGGGGGACTTTGGGGCAGCATAACTGGGCCTCCCCAAGCTAGGGTGTCTTAGGTGAGCTGAGACAGGGTGATCAGGGCGTGGCTCATGCTTCGCCGTCTTCCCCTCTGCCCTCTTCTCCCCTCGTCACTGCTCCCATTGCCACGAAGCACGCCCTTTGCCTTTACCTCACTTCTCTTATTCCTCTCCATTTCCTCCCACCTTGCCTCTGGGGACTTCTCTGCCTTCTTCTGGGCATCTCGGTGTGTTCATCATGACCCGAATCTACTCCTGTGGACCCATCCTCCGAGACTCAAAGATGCAACTCCTGTCCACAGTCCATGATCCACGGAAGACACCCACATGTAGCATTTTCACTTGACTTTGCGTGACACTGCAACAACTTCTTTCCTAAGGAACAATAAAACAGAGGAGACCATCCCATATTAAGCCCGCTACCAATGAGAATGTTGTTTCAGTAAAGAAAGAAGGCCAGGGTCTGAACACTCCATGGAGCTAGGGTTGTACAGTGGGACAGTTAGCCCTGAGCGGGGAGTTGGGGACATGGACTCTGGCCTCAACATTTCTGTTAGCTATGTCCCCCCAAGACAGTCGTGTCATCGTTCATAACCCTCATTTTCTAATCTGCCAAGTTGGGGAGTATCCACCTTCAGGGATCATTATTAGTTTCCAAGGAGAAAATATTGTAGGATAGTATTTAAAATTGTGAGATACAGGGTCAGCCAGATAGTTCAGTGGACGAAAGTGCCTGCTGAGGCAGGCACAGGGACCAGGGTTCCATCCCCAGTGACACATGCAGTGCCGGCCCAGCCCTCCTGCAGGGCACGCTGAGATGGTAACTGAGACTGGGCATGGCGCGCAACTATAATCCTAGTGTGTGAGAGGCTGAAAACAGAAGGATCATTATGAGTCTAATCTGTGTAGTGAGACCCTGAGGACCCTGTACTAAATACATTTTTTTTTTTTAAAAGTGAGATGCCATGCAAACATCAGATAGTTATCGGAACTTTTAAATAAAATGATAGAGTAGGAGGTAGACGGCCTGCACTAACTACAAAGCCCTCACTGGGGTCTAATAGTTTCTGACTACCCAAAAAGAGCAGTGATCGAAGTGTCCCAGCTGTCCAGGTGCACATGGATGCAGTTAGAGCGGTGCATTTGGAGACTGCCAGGCAGATACCATCAGGGGCTGCTGGGCAGATGTTGGGCTGGTGGAGGAGGGGGAGGGAGATGCAGAGAGAGAAAGTCTACTTCATGATAAAGGCCTTAACAACCTCTTCTCCCGCATCCTGCAGTCTCTGGACCACTTGTAATGGTCATTAGTAGCCCCAGGCCTCTTGAAGGATGAAATCGCCCCTGGTGCTACACCAGCACAGCCATAAATGGCTGTGCGCCTGAGCATGCTGAGCAGAAACCTCGCAGTTCCTGGGCCTGTGAGCCTTGCGATACAGCTGCCTCTTATGTCTGCGGTCATGGGAGTGATGTCACCTGGCCCCAAATCTCCCTGCTGGAGATGACCTAACCTGTAGGCATCGCCTGAACCCCGAATTTCACTGTGCGGGGCAGATTTCGGCTCCTGTGCTGGAAACAGCTTCGCCTCTTACATTAACACCTTTACCCTTTGGTGCCCACAAGCTTGGCCTAGGCACCGACCTTAAGACAGCTCAGAGGCAAACCTGGCCCTTTTGTTTACTTTCCATATGCAGGACAGGGTGGCTGCCTCTGTCCTCAGTCCAATGATGAGTGCCAGTGCGCTAGAGGTAGGAAGCCTTTCCCCATCCACGGACTGCCTAGGAAACCCCTTGGGGTCAGTGGTGTTCCAGGCCTCCATGCAGGACACTGCCAACCATCAGGAGCGAAGGGGCCTCCGGAAACGAAGTTGCTAAACGTGGCAGAGGAGGGCAGAACGGGGAAATAAGAATAACGGTGTACAGGAACCTGATAACCGAAATGAACGTCAGCGTTATAAACAGCAGACAAGATGAATAGTATCAATGGGAACAAAACTGAGGGAAGAGCATTTAGAGGATGAAGGAGAGAGGCAGGAGGCAAGGGGAAGGGGATATAAAAAAAGACTCAAGCTGCATTCTACACATGTATCCATGCTTCAAGATGGCTGTCCACTGCATCTGCTGCAAACATGTATTAATTAAAAAAAAAAGAAAGAAAGAAAAGGAAGTGTTGTGGTTTATGTCCAGTTGTCCCCCCAAAGCCTCATGCAGTCATGGGGCGGGGACTTCTAGAGTTTGAGGCTTGATTCATAATCCCTGGGATTATGTGTTTTAGTAATGATAGGATTATAGGACTAAGTACTTCTGGGATTATGGGTGTGGCCTACGGCAGACAGGCTGAGGCAGAGATCCTGAATGTAATATAAAGGGAGACAGACTGAGGCTGCTGCTCTCTGCCATGTGTCTCTCTGCCTTGGACCCAGCTGAGTATGGACTGAAACCTCCAGTAACTGTGAGCTACGTAAACTTTTCCTTCCTTCATTTTGGGTGTGGGGTATCTGTCCCAGCAAAGAGAGAAAAGTAACTAAGATAGGAAGATACAGCTAAATGATAAGAGATGCTTTGAATGATGCTGAGAGACGGCAGACTAAGCACCTGCGTAGGCAAGTGCAGGGACGGGGCTTCGATTTCTGGTACCATGTGCCAAGCCAGCCCTAACCCTGGGGTGCACTGAGCTGCCACTGAGTCCGGGCTTGGTGGTGAACACCTGCAGTCCCAGCGCCCAGGAGGCTGAAAACAGGAGGATCACTACGAGTCCAAACTGCATAGTGAAACCCTGTACCAAACACATTAAGAAAGAGAAAGAAGTTAAAGAAGGATGTTGAGAGAGTATCTTTTCTGAGCTCACCTACCTACAATAATAAAAAGTATGTGTGACAATAAGTAAAACTTAGGAAAGCTTACATTTGAAAACACAAAATCAAGCCTACTTTTCTGCGATGCGTTTTTATTTTTATGAATTCCCCCAAATAAATGTTGTTAATTAAAAAAAAAAAGTTCATCAAAAAATAAAGGACCAGGCACATAGGTACAGAAAATAACATGCTTATCCAAGCTTCAGGCATTACCTTAGCCCTGGTCCACAAAGGGGCCCACCTATCTCCATGTTTGCTACAAATTACCGAGCCATTGCCTAAAAATAGTCTCCATAGAGGTAAAAACACCAAGAATCTCTTGCTTCATGGGCACCTAAAATATAGGCCAAGACAGCACATTTTCCACATAAACTAAAGCCAAAATACAAGCCACGGCTAGGATGTTCCTTATTTCTTTCAGAATTCCACCCACTACCAGAGTAAAAAGTCACACCATTCACTTGCTTAAAATACGCAAAGCTGGGCTCTTAAAATAGGCATTCAGTGGAACTTTCATGTGTCTAATCATCCTATCATGACTGGTTTAACTAAAAGACATAAAAGTCTCCTCAAATATCAACTTTTAAAATTCCAGTCTAACAAGCAAGCCCCTAAATATGTTTTCAGATCCGGAGCAACGCTGTCTGACCTGTGTTGGCTGATGTCTTGCTCCCCGTGCCACAGTGCTGGAGGCCAGACCAGGGCCACATAATGTGCCGGGTCTCATTAACTGCAAACTATTCCATAAGCCAGGAAGCCAGGGATGTGACACAGGACCCTGTAAGCACTAAACTTCCACCAGAAGAAGGAGCCAAATGCCCAGTTAGGTGCAGCTGGCAATCTGCTGGCTGGCGCTCTTCCTGCTGTTGTAGGCACTTCCACTTTCACCAGTTTGTGGCCTGAAAGTTCACACTAGGGTGGGTGCCTGCTTGAAAAGATAACCTTGTCCCACACCCCGGACAATACTGGCTCCGTCCAAGTCTCGTCCCTGGGGATCGCGTCTCCCAGACCCGTCGCCAGTCTCAGGCCCCTTGCTGACCTTTGCGATTAGCCATGACTCTACTTCCGGTGCTGGAGACAGCTCCAGCCCTTAGAGCAAAGCTTGTATCTGGATGTCGTGTCTGTCCTTGTGGGCGCTGCCTTTCTACCGTGAGCCAGGGAGTAATAACAGGCTCCTGTCCCGTTGCCTCCTCTGTGTCCCATGGGAGCCCCCACCCAAAGCCGACTCCAGTCTGCGCTGTCCTAGGCAGTGCCTGTCTTTGCTTGTAGTGACTCTCAAGAGAGACCCCGGCATCAGTTTAAAAAGAACTCATGACACCAGTGATGGTAAAATTAGAAACAAGAAAAATATGTCTGTAGCTCTTCTACGATGAAGCAATTAGCGTTAATATGAGCAAAAGTAACCTTCTGAAACTTTCAGATTAAAGCTTTATTTTCTCATTTTGGCTAAGAAATTCTACTTTAAACAGGTGTCTCATCTATGGAACTGGCATTACAGTATCTGCCTTGCAAAAAAATTATCAGGGCTACATGACTTAATGCCTAGAAAACCTAGTCCCATATCCCAGACAACACTGGCCTCGGTGTTACATATAAGGCAGTTTCAACCAGAATCCTAGTTTGGTATTTTTATAAAAGATAACCTTCCGGACCACCAGAAAAGCTAAAGGTAGCCAGTACATTTTCATGGAAAGATAAAATATATAAAAAATAGTTACGTTATTTCTACTGTAGCCATGGTTTCGTTGTGGTTGGTGTCTAGTTGTTCCCCCAAAGCCTCGTGCAGTCCTGGGGCAGACTTCTAGAGTTTGTGCTTAACTCCTGATCCACTGGGATTATGGGTGTGAGCACCACACCAAGCCTGGGGCGACAGCCTGAACGTGACTTAAGGGAGACAGACAGAATGCTTCTGTTGTCTCTGTAGCCACTGCCACTGCTACTCCTCCCATTCGCTCTCTGCTCTTTGCCGCTGCCGTCACCACCATGGAAGGTTGTTCTCTGCCATGTGCAGCTCTGCCTGGGAGCCAGCTGAATATGGACTGAATCCTCCAGTAGCCATGAGCTAAATGAACCTTTCCTTCCTTCGAGCGTCAGGTATTTGTTGCAGCAACGAGAGAAGAGTAACTGAGACAGGTTTGAAGATAAAAAGTTTCAGAGTTGACCTGAAGGGTGAAAACACAGGAAAATACCATAATGAAACTCAGTCTTCTATGTAATTATTGACACGCCTTAACAAAATGTCCACACACACACTGGGGGGAGGAGGGGAGGGGGGACGGGAGGCCCTGCAAAGTGACTCTTCAGTGCTTTCTGCTGGAGGCCATCTGCTCATTCACACAGTGTTCTACTGAAAAGCAGTTCAGAAAGCAGCCGCCTCAGAGGCTGAGAGTAAACGGAATTCTGAGAACACTCCTCGAATGGCCAAAATGGCCTCACCTAGGGGGTTCCTGCCTCCCCCTTGAGAGCCATGGAATGCAAGGAATAACGAGCGAAAGCCTCATTCTCTCTCATTCTCTCTCATTCTCTCAGTCTCAAATGAGGGCACACACACACAGGATTAAAGCAAATCACCTCTGTTCTGACGTCTGTCCATAATAACATAATTCCTTAAAAAAAAAACTAACATTATCCAGAAACTCAAGTTAATTTCTATAATACCTGATGTATAACATTAACATTCTATTTTTTTTTTTTTTTTTTTTGAGGCAGGGTCTCGCTGTGCAGTTCGGGCTGGCCTTGAGCTCACTTTTGTAGCCCAGGCTGGTCTCGAACTCGCACCGATCCTCCTGCCTCAGCCTCCCGAGTGCTGGGATTACAGGCGTGCGCCACCATGCCCGGCTGAACGGATGTTTATAACTTAAAAAAAATTAGTAAAACACAGGAACTTTTTAATCTGATAAAGATTTTTTACAAGGAACATATGGCTAATATCATATTTAATTAGAAAATATGGGGATATTTCCATTGACATCAAGAAAGAAGCAGAATCCTATTATGTCTACTCCTTATCATCATATTTAAAGTCCTAACCAGTGCAAAAATAAAAGATTTGAAAGAAATTTGTTAGCACAGCTATAAACTATTAGAGTTAAAAGTTAAGGTAGCAATGTCATCATATACAAATCAATATTTTTACCACTAAAAACAGTTTAACATAAAATTTTGTTTAACTCGATAAACAAAAAATAGTATTTACTTAGCATCATAAAACTCAAATACCTAGGAATAAATCTAAAGAAAGACTGGTAAGACTTGTATACTGAAAATTTTAAGATTCCACTGCGAGAAATGATCCAAACAGATATTCTATTTTCAAAGGTCAGAAGAGTCAATGTTTAAAGATGTCATTTTGTTTTTTAAATTGACCTATAAATTCAACGCAGTTTTAATTAAACTCCCAGCAGGAATTTTTGTGAAGACCAACTAAATCCCAAAATTTATGTGTAATTGCAAAAGACCAAAAATAACCAAGACACTCAAATAAGAACAAAACAAAACACTCACTGTACTAGGTATTAAGATTTTTATAAGTTATAATAATTAAAACAGCATGATGGCGAGATAAAAGTAGGGACCGAAACCAGTAAAACAGAGGGCAGAGTCAGTAGCATGACACTTCAGCATGAACACCTGATTCACACCAAGGGTGACCCTGCAGGTACAACGATCTCTTCTCAATAAATTGGTATCTTTCTTCAACTATTTGCATATTTCTATGGATTAAAAAAAAATTGACCTCCATCTTCACATCAAGTAAAAAATGAAACTCCAGGATAACTGTAGATCTGCATTTGAAAGATAAAAATAAGAGCTCTAAAATCGAACACGAGATAATATCCTAATGACCTTGGAGAGACAATGACGAGGAAATAGAAAGTACTCAGAGTAGGGAAGAAAATCATGACAAATGGGCCATGTTGAGAATCTGAACTTGTCTTCCTCCAAAGACACAACACAAAGACCAGACCGGTAAGCCATAGACTGGGAGAAGACATTTGTAATGCCCTCAATGACAGAAGACTCATCCAGAATACTAAAAAAGGGAGGCTGGTGAGATAGCTCAGCAGACTAAGGTGCCTGTTTAGGCAAGCGCAGGGACTGTGGATCGATCCCCAGCACCAGGCCAGCCCCGCCCCTAGGGCAGGCTGAGCCAGCCAGAGGTGGAGGCTGAAAGCAGGAGGACCATCACGAGTCCAAGCTGCATAGTGAGACCCTGCAACACCCAAACAAACATACGAAAAAGGAATATTAAAAAAGGGCTGGAATGCAGATCCAGTATATGAGTTAGAAAACATCTCCTTCCATAGTCACTAGAAAAATGAAATTAAAGCCACAAATTAATTAACCACCCACCAGAATGGCTAAAACTAAGCAGACCAGCAAAGGACGGGAAAAACTAAATGTGGGGAGCGTGAGTGCAGCTTAGTACAAGTCATTGAAAACTGTCGCGACCAATTAATGATGTACACTCATGCATCCCACAGGCCGGCGATGGCACTCTTAGGCGTATATCCCAGACAAGCAGGGGCCACGTAGGAAACACAGGCACATACACAAATGTACACTGCAGCATTATTAAAAATAATAGTTTAGATAACAATGTAGAGGAGAATGAAAAGCTACAACGTGTCAGGTAGAAGGAATATGTTTTGATGTTCCACTGTCCTGCCAGGTGAGCAGTGATGATCCGTGGTGTTTCTCAAAATAGGTAAAAGAGAAGCCTTTAAGCCTGCCCATTACAAGGAAATGATGACGATTTGCAGGGATAAATACATTCATTACCTCTATGGAATTCTTCTAATGTATGTATGTATTGAGACATCATATTGAACCCTATAAATATGTACCATTATTTATTTATATGCTTATTTTTATGTATCAAGTACAGGGTCTACAGCGTCTCACCACACAGATCGGACTCCTAGTGATCCTCCTGTTTTTAGCCTTCCAAGTGCTCGGATCACGGGTGCTTGCCACCGCGCCTGGTCTCAATCGCTGGCTCAGTGTGCTCTGTGGGCAGGGCCCAAAGGGCAGGCCCAGGAATCAAAACTCCAGCCCCTGTGCCTGCTTCTAGGTGCGTTAACCCACTGAGCTATTTGGCTAGCCCTACTTATCAATGTAGAATGAAAGATTTTGGAATGAAAAGGCAAAGTGTTTATTCCCTCAGTGAAAACTATAAAGCAATGAAAAATTACAAAGTGCTGCTGTGCACAGCATCAAGACGGACCTCGCAGAAACTGAGCAGAGAATCCAGACACAATAGCACACTTTATATACTCCAATTTATATAAAATTCAAAGTCACATAAAACTAATGTAGGATCTTGAAAATTAAAAGAAAAGGATGGAAAGAAACATGAGAGGAGCTCTGGGGTTCTAATGATATCATCCTGGGTAGTCATCAAATAGGATACATTTCTTTTTTAATTCTTTGAGCTTATATTTATAATGTGTGCATGTTTCTGTGTATAAAAAATCTTACTAAAAAAAGACAAAAAGTAAGTAAATGACAAGCTTTAAAGCTACTTATAACAAAATTATACTAAAATACAAAGGAAGGAATTACATCCCAATAAGTTATACTGTCATCATATAGTGCTTACTGAACTTTTATCTCCCCTACAGAGGTGTTCTAGAACTTACTTGAAGCTTCCACTAGATGGTCTGCTTTCACTGATTCAAGGGTAAACAGTCCAAAGGCTGAGAGAATGCTGGCTCTTAAGTGGCCTCTGAGTGAGCACTAGGGCCTGTGTTAAATCCGGAGACTCCAGTGGTCAGGGCAGGCAGCTATGCTGGGTAGGGGATGGTGGAGACCCCATTTTTGAACTCCCCTTATAGAGCTCTGGGTCATAACAGAGCATAGCCAAGAAGCCACATGATCCTTTCCTGCCATTGATTCCATCTGTGCCATCCAGTGCAAAGGAGTCAGCTCTCCCTAGACGTCGCACGCGTGGTCTCAGACTTTATCATCACAGAAACTCTCTGGCAGCAGACGGAGCTCATGTCTGAAGGAAGCAAGCGTTCTATGACAAGGACTTGCAGAATTAGCCAGAAACCTTGAAATCTGCATTAGCTTGTGAAGACTTGCTGTGGGTCAGATAAGGAATCACCAAGGCCCTGTATGTTGAAGGCACAGTTGACAGCCTGTGGAAATACTGAGAGGCGGTGGAGCCTTTGGGAGGTGGTGCTTAGTGGGAAGGAGTTAGTCAGTGAAGTGTGTCCTTGGAGAGGGTGCCAGGACCCCCCCCCCATTTCTTGGCTGTCAGGAGATGGACAGTCCTTCTCTGTCACATGCCTTTGCCACATTATTCTGTGCCACCACAGACCCAGAACAATAGGGCCAACAAACTATGGACTGAATCTTGTTTTACTATGAGGTAGAACAAACCTTTCCCCCCATTAAGCTGAGTACCTCAAGCATTTTCTTACAGTAATCCAATGCAGGCTGCTACATAGGCTGCTATACCAAAATACCACACACGGGGTAGCTTGGAAAAAGAAATGTATTCTCTCATAGTTCTGGAGACTAGGAGGCCAAGATCGAAACGCTGGCACTTTTGGTCTCTGTCTTTAGCTTACAGTTGCTTCCCTCTTTCTGTATTCTCACACAATAGTCTTTATAAAGACACCAGTCATACCAGGCCCTCCCTAGCCATCCTGCTTTAATTTTATGTTTCTTTTTTAAAGGTTCTATTTACAAGTTCAATCACATTCTAAAGTAGTAGGCATCAATGTTTCAACAAAGGAATTTGGGGACGCAGCTCAATTCTTCACAAATTCTGTCCATTTCTTGCTAAGCTCTGGGCTGGGTCTAATCTCCTAACTTCCCTGGGCCTCAGTTTAATCCCAGTTTGAACAGGGGGTTTATGTCTCTTGCTCCCGCTGCTGACAGTAAATAGCTTGCTTTCTGGCTTTCCCATGAAAACCCTCTTCAAGGCCTGGGAGATAGCTCCATGGCACAAGTGCCTGCCTGGCAAGTGCAAGGTCATGAGTTCAAACCCTAGTCCTGCA
>PVJA010044519.1:0-16119 GCA_004027025.1 Myocastor coypus | reverse complement strand
GACAAGTGGAAGGAAATTGTACCCTGGGCTGAGTTGGAGAAGAAGGGGGAGGTGGTCTTTGGGAAGATAAGCTGTTGTTTTAAGGGCTTCAGCCATATTAGATGACCACCATAATGATTCAGCAATTCATACTAGGGCCAGAACCTATCAAGTGTATTCACGGGGAGTGTGTTCAGACTCTCTCCATGTAGTTTTTGGCATCATGACCAGTTCTGACTTTCCGTTTTCCAACAAGCTCTTTAGTATCTTTCTTCAGCGTTCCAGTTTTTCTCCTGGAGGTTTTTCACTTATGTGACCAGTTTGATGCCCGTGCACTCATCCTTTGGAAACTCCTGCGTGAACCATACAGGCTCTCTCTGAAGGTGGGGCGCTGTTTAAGTAACAACGACGTCCCCATATCCCAGAATGTGGTGAAGCTGACACATACGTGGTGCTTTGATCAGAAATACTGACTTGGACGGAAATGAGAACCTAGAGGGGACGCCTAGAATTGGTGCTCAGCTTGGCCAGAAAGCACAACCTTCTCAACATGACAATCACTACCAAAATTTTTTTCAGGTTATCCACAGGACCTTGCATGATCAATGTAGAGAACCGGGGATTGAACTCAGGACCTTGCCCTTGCCAGGCCAGCACTTGCGCCCCTGAGCTATCTCCCCAACCGCAATACATGGCTTTTTGGATTTTGTTTCTTTTGTAAATTGTTCACCCTTTCTAATTTCTAATCCATTTCATGTCTACCTATTAAAGAAACTGAAACAATGAAAGCCGCAAAGAAAGAAAAGTAGTGAGAGATACTACAAATGTGAGTAGAAAAGTTGTTAAAAATAAATTTGTTGCCCTTCAGGGTGTAAGACGAGAAAAAAAAGAAAGAAAGAAAGAAAGAAAGAAAGAAAGAAAGAAAGAAAGAAAGAAAGAAAGAGGGGCCCGGCAGGATGGCTCAGTGGTCTAAAGCACCTGCTTAGGAAAGCTTAGGCAGCTGCAGGGACCACAGTTAGATTCCCGGCACCACATGCTGTGTTAGCCCTGCCCTCAGGGCAGGCTGAGTCAGCCATAAAAATAAATAAATAAACAAACAAAAGTTCTGAAACAAGAAAAAAAAATTTTTTAAAGAAAGAAAGAAAGAAAAGAAAGAGGGCCTGGCAGGATGGCTCAGTGGTCTCAAGTGCCTGCTTAGGAAAGCTTAGGCGGCTGCAGGGACCTTGGTTCGATCCCCGGCACCACATGCTGCGCCAGCTCTGCCCTCAGGGCAGGCTGAACCAGCCATAAAAATGAATAAACAAACAAACAAAAGTTCTGAAACAAGAAAAAATAATAATAATAATAAAATTTTTTTAAAAAGAAAAAGCTTATGCACAATATTACAGCTCCAGAAACACCAAAAACAACTGGGATCAGAACCTACATCTGCCCAGCAGGATGGCTCAGTGGTCTAAAGCGCCTGCTTAGGAAAGCTTAGGCGGCTGCAAGGACAGTGATTCGATCCCTGGCACCACATGTTGCGCCAGCCCTGCCCTCAGGGTAGACTGAGCCGGCCATAAAAATAAATAAACAAACAAACAAAAGTTCTGAAACAAGAAAAAAATAAAATAAAATAAAATTCTGGGCCCGGCGGGATGGCTCACTGGTCTAAAGCGCCTGCTTGGGAAAGCTTGGGCGGCTTCAGGGACTGTGGTTCGATCCCCGGCACCACATGCTGTACCAGCCCTGCCCTCGGGGCGGCCTGAGCCAGCCATAAAAAGAGTGAATGAACAAAGGTTCTGAAACAAGAAAAAAATAAATAAAATAAAAAATTCTTTAAAAAAAAAAAAAAAGAAACCTACATCCACCTGACTTCAGAGCCTGTGTGCGCACTCCTCTGGTCACACTCTTCCTCTGCTTACACTCCTCTGTTCACTGATACAGCAAGAGCCATCCAGGGTCCCCATCTTGAGCAGAGGAGACCCAAACCAGAGCTTCCCAGCCACAGAGATGGCAGTGGGGTCATTGCGATGCTGGGTCTACTGGGTCCTCACCTCTTCCTAACTCCAGGACCTTGGGCTTATCAAACTCTCAATATGTTCCAGGCATGGGTAGTCCTGTCTCACGTATGCAATGCTCCTGATGAATCTATGAAGTAGGTATCAGCCCCAGTGAGTGCAAAGGAACTGAGTCTTAGTGGCTCCCTTAAGGCCAGGAGGCAGAGAAGGAAAATATTTTTGTTTTTCTGAGTCTCAGGTTCCCCTTCTTTGCGGTGATATGATAGTGGCCATCTCTTACCATTCTGATGAGAGTAAGCTAACATAAGCAAACCACAGACAGAGTCAGGGCTCAGCAGTTCATTCCCTCCCCTATCCTCTTAGGAATAGAGATAGTATTGGGACAGCACACTGCAGTTTCCTAGGGCCTAGCCTTGCAGAAGAACACAATGGTCCAGTGAAGTAGGCTGAAGCCTGGACATTAGAATCTTTAAAACTTATCAGTTGGGGGCTAAAGATATAGCTCAGGAGTAGAGCACTTGCGTAGCATCTGCAAGGCCCTAGGTTCTACCCACTGTACTATAGTAGAGAAAGAGAGAGAGAGAGAGAGAGACCTCCCAAAGTGATTCTAGCTGTCTGGGTCAGCTAACTGAAATCAGGGGCCGAAGTATGCCCCTAGGCTCTGGATTTAATCCCTCGTTCTGCCAAGAAAAGAAAAAGGGCTGGCCAAATAGCTCAGTGGGCTAAAGCTCATGCTTAGGACTCCATCACTGGTGTGCTGTGCTGGTCCTGCCCTGGGGGCGCATTGAGATGGCAACTGGGCCTGGGCCTGGTGGTGCACGCCTGTAATCCCAGTGCTTGGGAGGCTGAAAACTGTAAGTCTGATCTATGCAGTGAAATCCTGTAGACCTTGTACTAGAAATACATTAAAAAAAGAAAGACGGAAGGAAGGAAGGAAGGAAGGAAGGAAGGAAGGAGGGAAGAGAGAGAGAGATTAAATTAGAGTGCTTCCCTTCAGTAATTTCTCATTACATTTAAAACTTTTTTTTAAAGATAATACACATCCTCACATGAACAGGGCTTTGTGCCCTGCACACTGCCACTAGTTTCCTTGCCTGAATCCCTTTGTTCTCTCCAATGTAGACCTTTTCTTTTGGTGACACCAAGGATTGAACAACTCACAGCCTTTGCCATGAGCTACATCCCAGCCCTGTTTATTTTACTTTATACTTCATGTTTCTTGAGATAGGGTCTCACTGCATCTCTAAGTTGCCTGCTCTGGGCTCCCAGAACACTGGGACTAAGGGCAGGCACCACCATACCGAACTCACACTGGATCTGCACAATGCACCTGCCCTGGGACTTGCACCCAGTGCTTTCCTGGCCGGTCATTCTCAGTTTGCTCACCCAGGCACAGTTAAGTGCATCACGCAACACGCAGATCTCTGGGATGACAGGGTCCATGCCTGTTTGGGTTCACAGTTTCACTTCAGTGGTCAGCATAGCAGTTGGCACAGGCATGCTTAATAAATATTCGTTGAATGATATCAGCCCCACAGCATCTTGGAGGGCTGTGTGCTTTGGAACTTCTTAATTGTTTAAACTACTTATATTAATAATAGCTCCTATGTAGAGAGTACGCTTAGCCCTGCATGTCCACAGGTTCCACATCTGCAGACCCCGACAACCTCGGAAGAAAATATGTGGGGAAAAAAATTGCAACTGTACCGAACAGGTACAGACTTGTTTCTTGGCATTCTTCCCTAAACAATACAGAATAACTATTTACATAGCATTTACATTGCATTAGGCATTATATGTCATCCTAAGATGATTTAGAGTACACAGGAGGATGTGTGTAAGGTGTAGGCAAACACGTCTCACATCAGGGTCTTGAACATCCACAGAGTTCAGTAACCACCGGAGGCCAAGGAACTGGTTCCCAGAGGATCCTAGGGATAAGGGATGGCCGTGCTGACATTTCAGCTGGAGGCCTATGCAGACCATGCTCAGGACCTTCCTCTCCTGCATCTCTTCTGCACCCTCAAAATCTTTGGACCCCTTCAGCTTGCTGTCATTGTATCATCCTTCCTGAAACATCATTTGTGCCTCCTCTGTCCTCCTGTGGCCCCTTCCGCAGGGGCCCTGACCAGTCACAGCAATGGGCCCTGGGCCTTTTTTAGAGCCTGTGCTCACAAAGCAGCAGAATGGCCTGGTGTGACAGCCTGACTGGACCTGTCCACCGCTGAGACCCAGACAAGGTACTGACTGGGACAGCGGGGCAGGTGCAGCCACCAGTAGCAGCCCCAGTACGAGTTAAGGGTGCAGAAGGAAGTTGTCGCTCCATGGAGGGGCAGTGAGGGGGAACAATGAGTTGAACCATCGTGGTCTGGTGGGCCCAGGCTGTGGGGAAGATAGAGAGGAATGCCTCAGAGACCATGGGCGCACACTTCCAGCCCTGCCCCACCCTACCCTCCTGAATTTCCACCTTCCAGCTTCTCCTAAATCTTTCCAGGCTGCCCCTACCCTTAAAAGAAGATAAGAATCCAGAGGAAGCCAAGGACTGGCACCAAGATCACCTCCTTTCCCATCTTCGTCATCTCCCATCCTCCCAGTTTGTCCCCACAGCAGCCATGGTGTCATTACCATTACCCTTGAACAGATAAGGAAACTGAGGGCCACCACATATGTCTGTCTTGGTGCCCACCCTGCTATAATTGGTCGCCTAAAACACTGCTGCCTGGAACTCTCCGAAATCCCTGTTGTGAATGCATAGCCTCCCATAAGGCATGGCCTGCATCCGTTCTTCTCCAGGAAAGAGTGGTGATGTGGTTGGGCCCTTCTGTCACTCTGACGCAGCCTTCCCTTAACATTTAGTAAAGGTGGGGCTGGGGAGATGGCTCCGTGGCACAAGTGCCTGCCTGGCAAGTGCAAGGTCGTGAGTTTGAACCCTGGTCCCGCAAAAAAAAAAAAAAAAACATTTAGTAAAGGTGCCACAATTGCTGTGGCCACCTCCGGTGTGAGGAGATTTAAAGGAACACAGAATCATAGGATGTCAGGCTGATACAAACCTAAAGCCGTACCACTCAGCTCATAGGTGGAAAAAAAAAAAAAAACAGAGGCCCCCAGAGGCTTCCCACACCCACCTAAAAGCAGCCACCTGTATTTGCAGTGTAGATCCACTTGATGTTTCTGCCCATGTTTTCATGCCTGAGCTGGGTCCTCTGCAGCTAGCTTGTTGTCGCTTTGGTAGATTTCCATTTGAAACTTCAGCGCTTTTCCCCACAAGCCCCTGGGAGCCTCCTGCATCCTTTCATTTCTTGTATTTTAAAGCAGCTCTCCTTGCCCAGGCTGCCTCCCTTTGGATTCTGTCCTTTGGAGCTGGTGCACACCCTCTCCCTCTTTTCCTGCATTCCTCCCTTCTCTCACCCTCCTCCCACCCCATCTTCATCTTTTTCCTTATTCTGCAGGTGAAGCTTCAGGAGGTCTCCAACCCGAAGACCCCAAGCCCAGGCAAAAGAGACTGTGGGGGTCCTCTGGCTGCACCACAGTGTCTCTAACTGCAGCTTCTCCCTCTCTCTCAGGGTTGCTGGAAGATTATTAGATAATTTTCAAATTTGTAAAGTGCCTTAAGCTCCTCAGAGGCAAGGTGGTATATGAGTGTAATAACAATAACAATCCTATCTGTCAGAGCCATTGAGAAAATGAATCTTGTTATCCTCAGGAACCAGCAGTAGGAACCTCAGCAAGAAACATGAAAATAAAGCTCAGTGCTCAGTCTCCTGACCAATCAGGGAAGGGGAAAGTGTTACCCAAGAGCCAAGGAGACATCTAAGCCCTCCTTCCCACAGCCCAGGGCTAGCAGTAAGGGGCTCTCAGAAAGTTACTCAAATTGCCTCTGATGCTTCACCAATTAAAATGACTTTAGGACAAGTTGAAATCAACTTAGGGAGCAAAGCATTCTGATTTCTGAAACTCTCCGAAGGCAGTGGGGGAGGCAAGTGTCTGAGCAGGTTGTCACTCACTCAGGAGTAATGATGGGAAATCCATCAGGGTAACGTGATTGAGTTTGGTGAATTAGTAAGGATGTTTACACTGCACACTGAAAGTCAGAAACAGGCTGGCTAGGCAGCTGGGGTTCTTGACATGTGTGGCAGCTTCGCTCTAATGAGATTCTCGGTCTCCACAGTTGTCCTGTCCAGATTCAGTGTCACTGACTTCAAGTCTAGCTGCATCTCACTCTTCAGGCAAGTGGCTAAGGGTGGGGGTGGGTTCTGCAAGGGATGGGTTCAAGCTCTGCCTCTCCAATGACCAGCTTTGCTTGGGCAAAGCACTGTCCGTCTGCAAGCCTCAGTTTCTCCCTATCTAAAGTCTACATGACAGGGGCCCAGCGGAATGGCTCAGTGGTCTAAAGCGCCTGCTTGGGAAAGCTTGGGAGGCTTCAGGGACCATGGTTCGATCCCCGGCACCACATGCTGTGCCAGCCCTGCCCTTGGGGCGGGCTGAGCGGGCCATAAAAATGAGTGAATAAATAAACAAAGGTTCTGAAACAAGAAAACAATAAATAAAATAAAATAAAATGATTTAAAAAAAAATAATAAAGTCTACATGGCAGAGCCAGGTGTGGTGGCACACGCCTATAATCCCAGCACTTGGGAGGCTGAGGCAGGAGGATCAATGCAAGTTCAAGACCAGCCTGGGCTACAAAAGTGAGCTCAAGGCCAGCCTGAACTTAGTAGCAAGACCCTATCTCGAAAAAAAGAAATAAAGTCTACATGACACTTGGGCCTTGTTGTACGCGCCTGTGATCCCAGCACTCTCTGAGGCTGAGGCAGGAGGATGGTGAGTCAAATCCCATCCTAGGCAATTTAGCAATTCAGCAAGACCATGTCTCAAAATAAAAAAGGGCTGGTAATATAGCTTTGTAGGAAGACCCTAGGTTCAACCCCTAGTATTTCCCAAAAAATGGGAAAAATCAGTCTGTGTGATGCTGGCACAATTCATTTCAAGGTCTGGTGAGAGGGAGAACTAAGCTGCGCTATTTTTTGTTTGCTTATTTTTGCGGGACTGGGGTTCGAACTCATGACCTTGCACTTGACGGGCAGGCACTTGTGCCATGGAGATATCCCCCCAGCCCCAAGCTGAGCTAGTTATTCATTTCTCATTCACTTCCCAGGTTGTTATAGAGAGAAAGGAAAGCCAGGGGCCTAGCCTCCCCTGGAGTGTCCATGCCCTGAGGAACCATGGGAAGGTGGGAAGGCAGAGACGAGAAAGCAGAGTCCTCTGGGAAAACATAACAGCTCACATTCTGATGTGGCTCCTTCCTGGCTGTGTGTGTGAGACCACCAACAGGTTGATGGCCTGTCTGAGCCTTGGTGCTTTTGTCTGTACAATGGGGAAAGCTTGCAGCCTCTCGGTGGGTTTCTCAACAGAGCTCCTTAGATGATTTTTAATATGCCAGGGACAGTGGCCTCCAGGAGAGCATCTAGACAGGGAAGCAGAGCACATTCTTCTTTCTGGTGACCCCAGCTGCCTGATGGGGGAAGAGGAGACAAAGGACTGACTGGGGACCTCATGACGCCCAGAATGGCCAGGCTACAGCAGTAGGAAGAACTCTAGAATTTGGCAACCAGGCTTGCTTGGAGGCCAACAGAGACCATTACAGAAAATAGAAGTGTGAAAGACCGAAGTCAGACTCGAAACAGACTTCTAGGAAGTTGGGCACAAACTAGCCCAAGGGGGGAGGATGGCTTTGTATACAGGCAAAATTTCTCCCAGAAGGAGGAGCTCAGCTGGGCTGCCGAGGGAGGGCAGGCAGGTGGGCAGTCTTGAAGACACAGCTCAGGGAAGGAGGCTATTGTGGGATGGCTTTCTTCAAGTCTCATCCTTGGAAGGCCTGGTAGAACTGATGGTGACCCCAAAAGGAAGTCACTGGGCCAGTCCTGGAGCAGGGATCATGTCCTCACAGGCATGCCCAGGTCAGCACCAGGTCACAAGTCTATTATTTAAGGTTTTCATAAAAGAGTAAACCTCCAGTACTGGAAGAATGGCCGGGATCCTGACTTCCTGCACAGGAAATGCAGCAGCTGAGCCCGAGGCCTGGTCTGACCTGCTGGGGACTCACTGGCCCCTGCAGAAGCTCGTTGGCCTATAGCAGGCCCTGTGGCAGTGGACATGAGGACACCTGGCTGGGACTTGTTCTTCCCCTCTGCCCTGAGTCAGGCCCACCCCACTCTTTTGCCTCTGCTTCTGGACGCGGCACTGATTTTATTGTAATTTCCTCCCTGTTGAAGTTAATAGCATTAGTTTGTTAATTACTGTATATTTTAAAAGGAAAGGGAAAGGGAGTTCCCACTGGAGACCTGCTCTTGGCTGAAGCACGGTGACGTGAGGAAGCATAGCAGTGTCGGTGGAGTAATGAGCCTGCCCTGTTGGGTTCTGTACCTTCTGACAGCATCTGGGGCCCAAGAGAGACTGCAGAGGTAGGAAACGCCTAAGCCTAAACCTCTCCTTCTGGGGACAGGTCCACAGCTCCTCTCTGAGTCGCCAGCCTGCTGAGCCCCTAACCCGAGTTCTGCACTTTATCAGAGGAGGCCTCCAACATATGGTGGTGAGGGGGCTGAGCCAGGAGCCCTGGGGCTGAAGGAATCTGGCCAAAGTAAAATAAGATGCTGAGGAGCCAGAACCATGACAAGGGAGATTGATTGAGCCGGATGGAGTTCTGATTAGGACATAACTGGAATTTGTGGCAGGGCTCACACACTAAAACTCAGCAGGACACAGCAGCCCTAGAGAAAGTGCGATGAAGGAGACATGGGTCCTGGCTGGGATATGGCCAAACAGGGTGGGAGGGCTGATATTCAGCCCTTGTGCTGCTGGTCACAATGTGGCCCCCTCTGGGGACTTCTGGCACCTCTTGTAGTTGAAGAGACTCTGGGAGGGTGAGCAGCCCACAGCTCCCGTTCTTCCCACAGAGTTAGCAGGAAGGGAAGCTGAGCCAGAGAGTTGCCGGATGGGGAAGAGCGGAGAGGGAGGCAGACAGGGAGGGAAGCGGCAAGTGAGGGAGAGAGAGACTCACAGACAGAGAAGGATGGAGATTGAGAATGAAGTTCATACAATCTAGAGGAACTGATTAAAATCCTGGAAGCAAATGTGATAGAAAGACTCTATCTTTCTATTGAGACATTTAACCTAAAAGAAATGAGTTAAATAATTTATACAGAGAACGAGTAAAATTTGCTTTGATCAAATTAAAAAATATGACTGTGGAAATAAAGTGTCCGCCGCCTCCTTTCTAGGTGGCGAAAAGAGCTTCCAAGAAACAAAATGACAAAGACATAAAAATAACTAACCCTAACCCAGCGAATATTAGTGTCATATTTTCTGGGAGATTACATAGCATCACTGTAGGCCACGCAGAGAAATCCTCTCTAAGCACCAACAGGAGAGGCCTTGCTCATTGTGGAAGCCCCATAAAAACCAGAAAATGGATAAAATTTTCCTTTGCAAAAGTGATCCAACTTCACTCAGGGGTTGGCTCAGAAGCCACAAGGGATCAAGCTAAATTTCCCACATGTGCATTTCAAAAACAGAGGAAAACTGCTCTGCTCCTCACCTCAGCTTTCTGTTTCCTGAGGAGAATCGCTGCTCTTCACTGTGTCCTGCACACTTGTACCTGTATGCATGCACACACGTGTGTGCACACGTACACACACACTCATCCACTCTCAAGAAACATCACCTATGAGCTTCAAGACTCCTAAGCAAGGGTGAGCATTAAGTATCATTGACTCAACCTGTCTGCATCCAGTGTGCCACTCTTCCAAGTGGACCCACCTTCCCTGCACAAGGTCAAGACGAGGATTCATGAGTCTGGGTACACATGACACTTAAAAGACTTCTTCTTTTTTTAATGTATTTGGTACAGTGTCTCACCATGCAGCTAGGGCTTATTGTGACTCTCCTGTCTTCAGCCTTCTCAGCACTGGGATTCCCACCACGTGCCTAGTCTCAGTGGCTGGCTCAGCATGTCAAAGGGTTGGGCCAGCACAGCTTGTGGTGCTGGGGATCGAACCTGGGTCCCTGCAGTGGCCTAAGCAGGTACTTAGTCCACTGAGTTATCTCACCGGCCCTACTTAGCAAAACTTAAGACCCTCTCTTCTCCCTCAGCCTGAAGAAATGTTGAGCTAGTACAGCTTGAAAAGCCAAAGACCCCATCTCACCCATAGCTCTTCCAGAACCATCAGTCTAAGAGAAAAGAGACCAAGAGAGAAAGGTCCACTTGAGGGGCATGGGACTGGGGAGATAGCTCCGTGGCACAAGTGCCTGCCTGGCAAGTGCAAGGTTGTGAGTTCAAACCCCAGTCCCACACAACAGCAACAAAACAAACAAATAAGAAAAAAAAAAAACCTTGAGGGGCACTAGTCCTGTTCACTCAGTCTCAAGTGACCAAACATACTTAATTCTGAGATAATATTCAGAGATTAAAAGCAAGGGCTTTTTAAAATCATTCATTAATTTATTTTTGTACCAAGAATCAAACTCAGGATCTTGTGCTTACCAGGCAGGCACTGTACCACTAAGCTATATCTCAAGCCCTATTATCTGTTTGGTTGGCTGGTTTTGGTTTTTTGAGATAGGTTCTTGCTGTAGGTGGCCTTGTACTCATTATATAGGCCAAGCTGGCCTCAAACACATGCGATCTTCCTGCCTCAGGCTTCTGAGTGCTGGGATTACAGGCACATGCCACCATGACTGGTTAAAAGCAGGGGATTAGAGTCAGACAAAACTAGTTTCAGGGTTTGGCTTTTGCACTACATAGTTGTATGACCATAACCAATGTCACTCATTCTATCTCCTTATGTGCAAATTGGGAATAATAATCTCCTAAAATTAAAGTGTAGGGCCAGGGAGATAGCTCCATGGCACAAGTGCTTTCCTGGCAAGTGCAAGGTCATGAGTTCAAACCCCGATCCCACAAAAAAATGAAAAATAAAAAAATTAATGAGATAAGAGATGTCAACAGTGCCTAACATGTTGTAGAAGTTCCATAAGTAATAGTTCTCATTTTCTGCAATGACCTTGAGTTGTTCAAGATTAGAGTGAATTTTCTTTCCACGTTATTAGTTATGGTTTCTGATCCCCAGATCGGAGGATGTGCTGACCTCCGCTCTGTCTGCACCATGGGAAGCACTGTGTGGTTTGGAGCCACCTCTTATGTCTCTCCTTAGAGGCACAGAGGAGGGGAACCAGCAAGAAGGGGGTAACAACCCAGGATCCACGGAGGGAGGATGGGGAAGGTGCAGCGAGGGAGCCTGCTGGCCTGGGGAGAGGATGGCAGCCTGCCTGTTCCTGAGGCCTGTCATTTGCCAGAGTCTGAACATGGATGTCCTGAATATTAGGAGCTTTACAGCAATGTAGAAGCTGCTTCCAAAGGAAGTGAGCTCCCTGTCCCCAGTGAGCATGCAAGCAGAGCTGGGATAACACAGAAGGGCTCTGAACACCCACTGGACACTGCACCAGGATTCCTGTGTGGCACTTAGAGTATGTCAGAAGCACTCATGAGCAGACCCTAAATGGTCTACTTGATTTGGGGGGGCTTTGCTGCTCTTCTTTTTCTCTGTTCTTCTTACTATTCCTTCTTTGTGAAATGATCTTTTCTTCTCCCTACCCCATCCCCCTCAGGACTTCTGAGAAAAGCAAAGACCATATGGGATACAGTCTGTGCACACTGTGTGTTTGTGTTGTTGAATGGTGTGAAGAAAAAGGGAGGAGATACAGGTGATGGGGAGGCAGGTGATGTATGGGGGACAGAACAGAGAGACATGGAGAGACAGAAGCAGGGGAGACAACGGAACGAATAAACCGGAAAAGGGAAATGCTGCAGGAAAAAGACAAAAACAAAAAATAGAAGAAATTCAGAGAGAGACACAGACAGACAGACAGGCAGACAGACAGGCAGGCAGGCAGGCAGGCAGGCAGAGGCAGAGGTAGCCTGCACTTGCAGCTGTCTGGAAAGCCAGGCTGTGGGTGTGCCCAGGGCACACGTGTGTACGCGCGTAGGCATGGATGCTGAGCCACCATGTCAGTGTGAGTGTGTCAGCCCCAGGATGGGGATGAGCCCACTTTTATCTCCTCTGGTTTCGTAGGATTTACAAGCTTTTGAAATGCAGGATTAATAAGAAGAGGCCGGTGTTTTAATCTATAATGGAACAGAAAGTATCATTATTGTTAAATAATGCACAGCCTGTCGTTTATTAAGAATTAATGGTTTACTGAGTGCTCAGGTTGCTCCAGCTGCTTGTGGCCTCCTAGGCCTGGGCTCCTCACTGCTGGCCTGGCCATTGGGCCACACCTCTGGAGCCTACCTGGCCACAGGCAGACTGCAGGGGCCATAGGCAGCTGGTGGCTTCCTGTCAGAGTTTAGTCTGTCAGTGGTCTTCCTTTGCAGTGGCTGTGGGCAGGGAGGGGTTGATGGGCTGTAATCCTCATTCATTCCTTCACGCCAGACCCATCTCCTTCTGAGGAGATTGAGGAAAGTGTTCTCACCACCCATGGCTTACTCACCCATTGCTTCCCAGGCCTCCAAAACTCAGCTCCAATTTCTCACACTGATTCCTCTGAAGAGGTGATCAAGGACCAATCAAATAACTCTAGTGGATTAAAGTGCCTGCAATGGGGCCCGGCAGGATGGCTCAGTGGTCTAAAACGCCTGCTTAGGAAAGCTTAGGTGGCTGCAGGGATGGTAGTTCGATCCCCGGCACCACATGCTGTGCCAGCCCTGCCCTCAGGGCAGGCTGAGCCGGCCATAAAAATAAATAAACAAAAGTTCTGAAACAAGAAAGAAAAAAAAAAAATGCCTGCAAGCAGGCGCAGGGGCCAGTTCATCCCTAGGCCTGTACTGCCGGCCCCACCCCCCGGGGGAGAGCTGAGAGGGCAATTGAGACTGGGCATGGTGGGGGCGCCTGTAATCTGGGGAAGCTGTAAACAGGGAATCACTATAAAAAAGAGGTGATCTCACACAAGGGAAGCAGAAGATACCCCCTCTCAGGAGAAACAAGTGCCTCCCAGCAGGAGGGATCCAGCTTACCAAGAACTTGTTGGCCAAGTGTCTTACACGGGGCATCTCACTGTCTCTGTGTCACCATCCCAGGCATTGCCTCCATCTCACAGACAGAAAAACTGAGGACTGGGGAGCAGCTGCCTAAGGCCACACCGCAGATGGTAGAGTCAGGCTGTTCTACTTTATTCCAAAGCCCTTTCCACTCCTCATTTTGAAACGCCACCTCTCAAGATACTTCAAAGAAAGCATCTGAGAACTGCCATAGGATCTCTGCATCTGTCCCACGTGCCCCCAGGAACAACAAATCCAACATACACCCCAGCAGGGAAACTGAGTCATGAGCCAGTGATTTGCTGTCAGGGATGGCCACCAGGAGCTTAAAATCCGGGTAGCTCAGCATCGAAGCTGAGCTCTATCCTTGAGGCCTGTGGCATGGAGCTCCTCAGCCTCCCCGTCACCAGTAGTCTACATAGTTTGGGTCTCTGGCAAGAAATACCCAGGTCCAAACACAGAAGCTGACTATTTATCCACCAGTTCTGCGAAATCCAGGGTGAGTCATGCAGCCTCGTGATCTCTGCCATGGCCGTGGTCCTCCTGTCAAAGGGCAGTTGCAAGTCTTCCACGTCAGCGTGTCATTCAGTGTTGAAATGGGGGCTGTGACCAGAATATGGTCCCCACACCGTTGGCACCCACCCTGCCCTATTTATTCACCCCACAAAGAGATGGGTGCACTAACTACATGACAAGAACACCAGTCCCAAACGCCTAACTGAACAGACCTGGGCACCAGTCAGAAGCTCCTGTGGAGGGGCCGGTGGGATGGCTCAGCGGACTAAAGCGGCTGTTTAGGAAAGCTTAGGCCGCCGCAGGAACCGTGGTTCGATCCCCAGCACCACACGCTGCGCCAGCCCCACCCCCAAGGCAGGCTAATAATAAAAAGAAGCCCTGTGTGGGCCTGCTCCCCTCCCTGGCACTGCTCTCCCCTGCCGGCCACATCTCCCGACGCCCAGGCCCAGCCCAGCCCGGATTCTCATCCCCACCTGTGACCTGCCGCACAGCCCCACTCCCTGCCCTCCGCCCCAGCGCGGCTCCCCAACGCACTGCACCCTCCTCCCCCAGCCTCTTTACATCCTCTTCCTTTTCTCCACCCTTAAACTCCTCGCCACACCCACCTGGTCCCCATCCCCCATCTCCTTTCTAGTTCCCACCTTTCGCTGCCTGAGATTCCCTGACCTCATCTCCACTTCCCTGCTTCCTCATCCCCAGCCCCATTCCAATTAGAGGTTCGGGGTTCTGATGGAGGAGGGGGACACTGCCCCCAGAGGCCACCGCGGGAAGGTGCCTTCCAGAGGATGAACCGATCCTCCGAAGCTGGTGCGGCCCCAGCACCTGCTGTGGGCAGTCTCCCTGTGGGTTGGACTGGGGAGGGCGCCGACTGAGCCGCAGGCGAGTTCCACATCCCCCCCCCCGGCCCCGCCCCGCGCACCCTCTCTCCTCAGGGAGGGCCACCACGCTGGGACCTCGGCCCCACAGCCTGGCTCCTCACACGGCTGCTGTTTTATTAACCTGCCTGTCGCTGTTCTCACCACTGAATGGGGCCTGTGGGGGGGCCTAGAAGGGGGGCCCTGGGCTTTGCTGGGGATCACCATGGAAACAGTAGCCTCGGCCAATCAGCGGGCAGGCAGCACCGAGTGCAGCGGGCAGCTCGGTCTCTGAAGCCTCGTGCAGCCCGCAGGCTGACTTCTGCCTGACAGGCCCGCACAGCCCCTGCCTGCCGAGGAAGAGGATGAAAGGGGGGCTGAAACCCTCAGGGAAGGGTTCTTGGCAGCAGAGTGGGTGTCGGGGAATGCCAGGCCAGGGGCCCTGAGGGTTGGACTAGAAGATGTGAGGCCAGGGAAGGTGGTCAGAAACACTTGGCTGGGCATTTGGAGGGGCTGTTTGGGGATGGGGCTGAATTTCTCCCCAGCTGCAGTTCTCTAAGCCAGGACCTCTGGGCCTCAGCACCACTGGCACTGAGGGCTAGATAATGCTCAAGACATCCAGCTGCACCCTCGGATTCTGCCCAAAAGTAGCTATCCTCCGCACTCCCCTGAAGTGTCTCGTGATGTTACAAAATGTCCCTGGGGGGAGTGGGACCAAAACTGATCTGGTAGACAGACACAGGTCTAGAGGCTCAAGGACCAGCGGTCACTATGGGTGAACTGCAGTCTTTGAATTGGGTTCCCCAGGAAGAAAAGCCAGAAGTGGGAGTGGAGGCGAAAGGAGCAGGGGGATGGAGCCCTGGGCAGGGTTCCAGCAAAGCCTCTAGGAGCAGGAATGAAGTAGAGACGCCCTGGGGCCAACTGAAGCAGCAGATTTGTACTGCAAGGATTAAGTAAAGCGAGGTCTCTAAATGCCTTTCCCCACTGAGGAGGCTCCTGTCTGTGAACCCCTCCCAGCCTTCTTCAGCTAGCTCACAGCCTTCCTCCAGTTAGGCTCACAGTAAACACAATGTCCAGGAAGCCCACCCTGATTTCTCATCACCCCAGTATTTTTTTTCTTCCAGGACTTCTGCAGAGGGCTTCACCTTTAACAACAGTTGCCTTAGGGCCAGCCAGATAGCTCAGTGGACTAAGCACCTGCTTAGGCAAGCACAGGCACCTGAGTTTGATCCCCAGCACCACATGCTGCACGCTCTGGCTAACTCAGCCACTGTGTCCCTGTGCAGTGGCACATGCCTGTAATTCCAGCACTGGGGAAGCTGAAAATCACAGGAGGATTACTGTAAGTCCAAGCTGCGTATCAAGACCCTATGCCGAATATATTTTTTTAAAAAGTTGCCTCATTTAAACTGGGTGTCAAGGGGCCCAACAGGATGGCTCAGTGGTCTAAAGCGCCTGCTTGGGAAAGCTTGGGCAGCTTCAGGGACCGGGGTTCGATCCCCGGCACCACATGCCGTGCCAGCCCCACCTTCAGGGCGGGCTGAGCCGGCCATAAAAATGAGTGAATAGGAGCTGGGGAGATGGCTCCGAGGCACAAGTGCCTGCTGGGCAAGTGCAAGGTCGTGAGTTTGAACCCCAGTCCCACCAAAAAAAAAAAAAAAAAAAAAAAAAAAAAAAA
>PVJA010044518.1:0-16041 GCA_004027025.1 Myocastor coypus | reverse complement strand
TTCTCTTCTCTTCTCTTCTCTTCTCTTCTCTTCTCTTCTCTTCTCTTCTCTTCTCTTCTCTTTCTTTTCTTTTCTTTCTATTAACTTATGTTATTTTTATGTTGAATTTTTTAGGGAAGGGTCTACTACTGGATCGGACTTACAGTTATCCACCTGTTTACAGCTTCCCAAGAGCTAGTATTACAGATGCGCGCCACCATGCTGAGTATCATTTGCCCTCTCAGCATGCTCTGAGGGCAGGGCTAGTGCAGCAAGCCAGGGATCAAATGCCTGGCCTCTGTGCCTGCTTGTAGGTGCTTTAATCTGCTGAGCTGTTTGGCCAGCTCAGACGTTTATTTCTAATTGCATTTGATTTGGGTATTTTCTTTCTTCTTTGGTACAATTAGTTCTATTTCATCTGTTCTTTCAAAGATCCAGTTTTGTGATTCATTGCTTTGTATTTTTTTTTTTTTTGCTTCAATTTCTGCTCTAATATTTATTATTCCTTCTTTGTACTAGCTTTGTATTTGGATGGATGTGGTTTTTCTGGACACATATGTATCAGTAGGTGAGTTATGTGAGTCTCCTTTTCTTATGTATTCATTCATAGCTACAAATATCCCTGTTAGGAATGTTTTCTTTGTGTCCCCAAGTTCTGGTATTTTTGTGCCAAAATTATCATTTAACTTTAGGAATGTCTTCTTTTGGTGTCTTCTGTAATCAACTGAGTGTTGGCACACAGTATTGTTTAATTTCCATGTGCTTGCATGTTTTTTGTGATTTCTTTTGCCATTGATTTTTTTTTTTCTTTTTGTGGTCTGATGTGACACTATACACGCTATGATTTCAGTTCTTTTATAGTTACTTACAAAAAACCTTGTTGTTTTGTATATTGTCTATTTTGGATAAAGTTCCATGTGGCCTTGAGAAGAATGAGAATTCTTTTGCTGTATAGAGCACTGTAGACCTATTGAGTTCATTTGGGGGAAAGTTTTGTTCAACTCTGATACTTTCATTGATTTTTTTTTTTTTTTTTTTTTTTTTTTTTTTTTTTTTTTTTTTTTTTTTTTTTTTTTTTTTTTTTTTTTTTTTTTTTTTTTTTTTTTTTTTTTTTTTGTCTAATTGATCGGTATGTGACATTGGGTTATTAAGGTCTCCAACTATGATTGTGTTTATGTTATCTGATCTTTTATTTCTAGTAGTACCTCTTTCGTGAAGTTAGGTGCACCACTGTTGCATATATGTTAGTAATTGTTTTCTCTTTCTATTGAATTATTCTTTTATGTTGTGACTTGTCTCTTCTAATTACTTTTGGTTTAATTAGTAGTCCAGTTTGTCTCAAAAGAGGACAAAGACTCACACCTATCTGTCTTTGTGTTCGTATTGCATAGAGTACTGTTTTAATCCTTAGATTTTTAGTCTATTAATTTTCAGAGGATTAAGTGTGTTTGTAGTATACAACATATTGTTGGAATTGATCCATTCTGTCAATCTGTCCTTTTAGAGAATTTGAGAAAATTAACATTGAATGTCATTATTCAGAAGTATTGACTTACTACACCTGTCATTATTTTTCTATTGTTGATTCCCTTTCTTTTATTCCTGATGTACTGATTCAATTACACTTTTTTTTGGAAAGGATCTACAGGGTGTTCAGGGTCTCACTACTAGATCGGATTCATAGTGATCTACCTGTTTACAGCTGCTCTAGAGCTGGGATTATAAGTGCACGCCACCATGCCCAGTCTCAATTGCCATCTTAGCATTCCGGAGAGTGCGGTGAGCCCAGCAGGCCCGAGAATTGCACCCTGGCCCCTGTACCTGCTTACAGTGTTTTAATCATCTGAGTTATTTGGCCGGCCCTCAGTTACACTTTTTTTTTTATTGTTAGCTTTATCATCTCTTTCTAGGATATTCTTGAAAATTTTTTGGAGTTTTGGTTTTATTGGTCTTCATCATGGAAATACTTTTCTATGAATTTTGAAAGCTAGTTTTGGAGAGTATATCAGTGTGGATTAAAAGTGGTTTTCTCTCAGGGCGTGAAAGTATTATCTCAATGATTTGTATCATTCTAAGAAAGCATTTTGGCAATTATAGCACTCTTTACAATGCTGAGCTGTCATTTTGTATTACTTATAAATTCACTTGTGATCATTAACACATTAACACATGAGTATTGTTATTATTTATTCAACTAGATTAGGTGGTGAATAGCAGACAAATATAGAATGCTGCTGGGTGTGTCTTTGCTGGTGCTACCAGAGATCAAATTTTGATTTCTCTGAGATTCTTTCATTTTAATTCACTTTTCCCCAACTTCAATTTCCCAATATCTATACTTTTTGTTTAAGAGTTGTGGCCCAGGGCCTCATCTTAGACCATCATTCAGGCAGACACTTGGGGAGGAATCTTTATCTTTTAGCACTTGTACTGTACATTCTTGAGTCTTTAAACATTTACTGTTTAATAAGTTTACTTTCTCTGCTTTTTCTATTTAGGTTCTTGTGAAAGTAACTCTGGTCCCATAAAGATTGAAAATTTTTTCAAAGAATATTTTTTTATTGTTATGATACATTTTATTTTATTTTATTTTTTTGTTCTGATATGTTTTAAAGTATGTTCTGATTTCAGTTTACATCACTTAGTAAGAAAATCAGAGTTTTGTTGCATCTTCTAAGACCTGAAACTCACTTTTATTCTAAGGCATAATCTTCTAAATATTTAGATTTTTTTCCTTTTGGCCATTTTCTAAAAGAACCTATTAACCTACCACTCCCCATTATACCCTGAGCCAGGGACAGTCTGGGTATGAATAGTGTTCACTTTTTCTTTTCTTTTTTTTTTTTTTAATATTTATTTGTTTATTTATTTATTGTTTCAGAACCTTTGTTTATTCACTCATTTTCATGGCCTGCTCAGCCCGCCCCAAGGGTAGGGCTGGCGCAGCATGTGGTGCTGGGGATGGAATCACGGTCCCTAAGCCGCCCAAGCTTCCCCAAGCAGGCGCTTTAGACCGCTGAGCCATCCCGCCGGGCCTCACTTTTTCTATATGCTGTTTCTTTATTATTTTTATCTTAATCAGACTGATTTTTCACAAATACTTTTTTTTCTGGAATGACTAAATAAATAAATAGTTCATTTGTTTGTACTTTGTCTTCTTTGCATAAAGAATGCTTTTATTCTTTATTTTTATTTTTTGCATTTTAGGGAAGGATCTACAGGGTGTTCAGGTTCTGACTACTAGATAGGATTCTTAGTGATCTGCCTGTACAGCCTCCCAACAGCTGGGATTACTGGCGTGTGCTGCCATGACCCATCTCAGTTGCTGTCTCAGCACACCCTGGGGGGTGGGGCCAGTACACCAGGACTGAAAGAATGCTTTTAAATAATCAAAAATGATGTTATCATTATTAATACCAGCATCCCTCATCCAGCAATCTGTAGGGAACCTGTCCCTGAGTTACGGCTCTTTGCAACTCTGCCACACCTGTCATAGCAGTTCCACAGCCACCCTGACATAGTTCGTGGTGGTCATTAGCACACCCTCCATCACCTCTGAGGTCCTGGGAACTGCCTCAGATTGCTAGAAGCCTATTTGTCACAGACACTGAAGAAAACACAAATGAGTATTTTCTATAATGAAAAAGGCTTGACAAGTAGATCAGAATTCTGTGCAGCTGAGTGAAGGGAAGAAACAGCAGAGCAGAACCATTTTACCTCCTTCACATACTGATGCCCTGAGACCATAGTAAATCCCATGACTCCGGGTTGAATGCAGAAGGCATTGATGGTGATCTTGCACTTTGGCTTCTTTGAGAGATGCTCTGATGCCTTGAAAATAGGGGATTAAGGTCACCTGTGTCCATAAAATACTCAGATGGTCTCTGTTGGGAAGCTTAGCTTTGTTGGATTTTCCACTCCTAACCTTGGCCTTTGACTCTTCTTCTGAATAAAGTTTTATTCTGTGGCCTTAAAGACCTCATTCTAATCATAAAGGACACGAGTATCTCCTAACTCAGAGCTCAGGTGGCCTTGAAGGTAGAGCAGAGGGTATGGGAGAGGTCATGTTTGACTGAAAAATGTCTTTCAACTGTCTTCACTAACAATACCTTTGATAACTAAAAATGCTCAATGGAATTTTCAAGGTATTTGATGTCAAGAATGTGCAGTCCAACTGTGGAATTCATGATTTTAAAACTTTTCTTGAATGTGGTAAAATGTTTTATAACATAGCAAGTCCTTATGGGTGTAAATATTCAGAATCTTAATCTTGGAAAGAATTCCTCTCAAGTGTTAGAAGGGTTGGCTGACATGAACTTCTCCTCATTAGAGGATGGGCTATGGAGGTATGACTATGCAAAGACATAGGTCTTACATTTATTTTTAGCGAACGTTAATTATTGGATAGGTTGAAAATTTGAAGTGAGTTAAAGGCATATATACTATTAAACTGGTTATTTATGAAATTCTAAGCATTTGGAAAACCATGCAGTGTAGAGACATTTTTATTATATCCCCTATAGAAAGCATTTTGCTTCTCAAACTTTTCAGAGTTGCATGTTTGTCTCACTATGATTCAAAATTTGTTTTCATAGAAGCTGGGGAAATCTAAAATGGCAAGCTTTAAATACTGTAACAGTCATCTTCTTGATACACATGATAAAGTTGTATTTCCTAATGTTATGGTTTGTGTACTGGTGTACCCCCAAAGCCTCAAGCAGTCATAGGGTGGGCCAGCTTCTGGAATTTGTAATTGATTATTGTGGAAATAGGTACTGCCTCTCCCCTGGGGCAGATTATCTGCATTTCAATGTAAGGTAGGAAGAAAAATTAGCTGCTTGAGGAGCTGGAAGCTCTCTCCCTGAAGGTTGCTTTCTGCCATGTGCCAGTCTGCTTTGGAGCCAACTGAATATGGACTGAAATCTCCAGCAACTGAGCTAAATAAACCTTTCCTTTCCTCATTTTGACTTGCTCATCAGTGGATTAACCTACTAATGTTTATAGCTGAGTGCTCTGTTAAAGACTGGGGCACTGCTGGAGTGAGTCTCTGAGAGTGTGCATTTACGGAGGTTTCTCTTTTGTTAATGCTCTTCTTCTGTGCTTGCTTTCTGTCCACTGTGGAATAAGCAGTTTTGCTTTGCCATGCTCTTCTACCATGATGTTCCTGCCTTGGGAACATGTGATCATGGAGGGAGACCTCTGGAACTGTGAGACAGAAATAAAGCTTCTCCTTTTAAAGTTACAGTCATTAAGTAGCTTGTCTTAACAATATGAAAGGGAAAGCTGATTAATACTACTAGCTCATCATTGGAAATATGTCATCCATATATGACAGAGCACCATCACTAATAAAGGAAACCTTTCAAAAATCAAATTATATTTGGAAAGCTTTTATGTGAGCATCAGATCAGTTAAATTTGAGTAAGATAAGTAGAATATTGGTATTATACAAAGTAATGCAGCAATGTAGATAACCATTTTTAAATCCATGTGTTCACTGTTCTTTGGCTACAATACACTGCAACCCTCCATAATTTGAGTAATATTATTTTGAGCAAAATAATCATTGCAATGGATTTGTGTTCTACTATATAAAGACACAGTTCTATAGTTTAAAGACTTTTTTTTTTTTAAAGTGACAGTAATTTTTTTAAAGAATTTTTTATTTTTATTCATTATTTTTATTCATTTCAGAACCTTTGTTTATTGACTCATTTTTATGGCCGGCTCAACCCATCCCAAGGTCAGGACTGGCACAGCATGTGGTACCAGGGATCGAACCGTGGTCCCTGAAGCTGCCCAAGCTTCCCCAAGCAGGCGCTTTAGACCACTGAGCCATCCCACCGGGCCCCAGTTCTATAGTTTAAAGACACAGAAGGTGAAGTAGTAAATTACCAGTTCTGTAATATTGGAGAAGTTACTTCAACTTTAATATTGATAATACTGATTATTTTTTTTTGTGGGGGCCGGGGTTTGAACTCATGACCCTGCTCTTGCCAGGCAGGCATTTGTGCCACAGAGCTATCTCCCCAGCCCCTAATAATACTAATTTTGATAATTCTAGAATATGGTAATATTTTTAACATGTGACTGCGTCTCACAAATAACAGGCACAACAGAAGGCATAATAACACATTGAGAGTGGTAACTCCATCTCTTCCTTCTGTTTCTTTTACTTTTATATTCTGGATCTGAATTTTTAGCTTTACACTTATTTTAAGGAACTCATAAAAGCACTAATGAATCAAAGACAAAATGACCCATTAAGAAATCTTGTAAGAGAGAATAATGCCACACTGAATAGTTTTAGTCATCATTTTTCATACCTAAGAATTTAGTTAAGCATAACTTAGTTTATCTCCTTAAATAATACCTATGTTAGAAGTTAAATAACAGAAAAATGGAAATTTTATCAACATTTTGCCATTTTTCAGAGCGGTACAAAGATATTCTATGCCAGTTATAATCATGTATGGTCCAATTCAGATATTTTGAGACCTATTTCAAGTACCTAGAGTGTTAACTATTCAAATTAAAAATATTCTCTAAGATTCCCTTATAACTTGAGACCAGATCACTCTTAGCATAGCCTGGGAAGTTTTAGCTGTGCACAATGAAGGAGCTGGCCATTCCTGGTCATCCCATTTTCTGATAAATACCTTCACTCTCTTACCATTGCTTGTGTTCATTGATCTAATTTGGATATTAGCATGCTGTACTGGTCTATAGCTTTCCTCCTCACCCATTCACTTCTCAGGCAGGACATTTTCTATTTGTGTGTGTGTGTGTGTGTGTGTGTGTGTGTGGTCCCTAAAGATAATAACACATGATTTTTCACTTTTGTTTAGAGAAATTCACAAAATGAAAATGTTGGAAGAGACTTGTTTTAGTAAAAGCTCTCTTCAAATATTGGTGAATATTTGTCCACTGTTTTCTTGTGTTTGGAGAAAATGATAGAATTAATCCTAGTGATAAAGGTGAAGTATTAGAGTATTTCAGTTCATCACTTTTTTTCTTTTTTAATATAGTCATTATGATGGTTTGAAAACTATGAATGATTATATTTGTGTGGGTTGAAGATACTAAAGTACTGAGTGTGAGTTTTGTTACTTGAGTAGGATAATTTAGGCTGTTCATTTTTTGCTCAGAAAAGCTTAGGCAACTCAACTAACCCTTGTACTTTAATTTTCTCATTTAGGAAATAATTGCTGTTGTAAGATTTTTAAAACTTAAGGCACATACATCTTTTAACACAATATTATGTAGAGTAAAAACTCACAGGATTACCCACTAAAGCCTTTTTTCACATTATAGGAAATTTAGGACATACCTATAGATAGAAAAGAAAAAAAAAAAGATAGAAACACTGAGAATTCTACCATGTAGAAAAATGGCATCTCAGACATTTTGAATTTTTTCAAGCTTATGTATGGCATTTATAGTTTTAATAGAAAATGAATTAAATAATATGACTTTTATTTTAGTTTGAACTTCATTCTGATCTTAAATGATATATAACAATATGATTCATATATTATTTCACATTATTAAAATGACAGTAGTCACAATAAGGTGATAATTATCTAATGCTTTATAACTGAATATTAACTTCATTCTTTACCATAAATAGTGCCTCTGTTAGTACTATTTTAATAGCTATCATTTCACATATTTAACATTATTTCTCTATAATTATAAGGTACTTTTTCTAATATCTAACACTTATAAATCTAAGTCAACTAAAAATGGATCTCATTTCGATTGTTTGGGAAATATGTAAAATGTATGTATATGTATCTCTGTTTCCATCAAACAGATAAGCTCTTTGAAGTTTCTTCACTTACGCTGCTGGTTTCTTCAAAATGCTGAAAAAAATTCCTTACCCTCTTGTTTCTGTTTTCTTTTGTAAAACTTTTGGTTTTTATTTGAACTTCTGTAAAATATTATACTATGAAAATGCTAACTATGGTATCATGTAGTGGGACATTTTACTTTAAATTATACCATATAGTTTTCTGTTATGACTGTGACACAATAGCACTGATTCATATCTAATTAAACATAATTGTATAAATTAGTCATTTCATGTATTTGTAGAATTACATGAATATTTTAAAATCAGGCAATTTAAATGTATATTACATATAGGCATATTTAAATTTATATCTTAAACAGTGAGTACATAGCATGCTATATATTCATGAAAGAAAATTTCAATAGTGTGTCTGCTGTGTGAACAGCATAAAGAATAATCAGATATACACTCCAATTTCCTGATTTCCAGTTTTCTAACATGCCACAATTTATGTTCTCTTTGTGGGTGAACTTTCTTAGAGATAGTTTATTTTGCTCAGCATTTTTTTTTTTTTTTTGAGAGTAATCATTTGAAAGGTATTTAAAATATTTTTAGCATATATTCATTACACATAATAAATACATTTATGTACCATGGGGTTTTGGTACATGCTCATGTCAGAGTTTCACCCTTTTTACGTCCTCTTTTTGTCCTCTCTCCTTTCCTCATTATGAATTAGAGAAGTATATTAACTTTAAAAATATTTTAAATATTACTTTTCATTTTAGCTTCCAATCACTGTTTATCAATATAAAATAATCTACTAGTTTGCATTTACCTCATTTATTTCTTCTTTTGGCAACCTGGGTTTTGATAGGGAGGTATCTCTTGGACATAATAGTTGCTTACTTCTCATTCTGAGAATTGGTTTTTCTCAGTAGAGGAACTTAGCCACTTTATATTTTTTGTTTAATTTATATACTTAGAATTACATTGAAATGTTATCTTATTCCTTACTTCACTTTCTATGCCTATAGTATTTCTTTTTGCTGAAGTGTCAGTTTTTCTCCTTTAAACCATATAACACATTTTGATTCTACTAGTATTTGGCACTACATTTTTGGCATAGTTGATTTAATGGACATCCATTCCATCATCAATAAATAACACTCAACAAACAGAGATAAGCTCTTTGAAGTTTCTTCACTTACGCTGATAAGTGCAGCATGCTTTTGTTGCCTGCCAAACAACACCTGCTCTTATTTCTTATAATAAGCTTGAGTCTGAAATCTACTTTGTTTTTTTTTATCTATTTGTTTTTTAGTTATGCTTTTCATGCCAAAAATTTTTAAGAAAAAATATTATTCTCAAGGAGTCTCATAGATGTGTATTCTGACTGTGCCTTCCCTGAATGCTCCATCCTCCCAGAATGTCCTGATGTTCAGTAGCACAGATATGCTCTTTTTGTATTTTTTCCTCAGTATGAGGAAGCAGAGTTTCAAGCATGGTTGATTTCCTTGCTCACCAGAGTCCATGCTGAGTACTCTCTCGGTCATTGGCACATAAAAAGATACTAAGGCTTTGAAATCCAAGGTTTTTAGGATCTGTGTGCCAGGAAACATATACAAACATTTTTTTATCTTATTATATCATAGTGTCACAATGATCCAATGAGGTTTTTATTTGTTTATATCAATAAATTTATACATTGTGTTACTATGGATTTAATCCAGTCTTTCCATTGAACTACATCATCAGACTCTTAATTTTTTAAAATATTTCAATAATACCGGATCTTGTTACGTTGCTAAAGAGCACAATCTGGGCTTAAATTTATTTTCAGAGTGTTGGAGTTGCAGGCATATGCTACCATGTCCAAATATTCTACTACTTTACCTTTTTTTGTTATGAGTTTCATTTTTTTATACTTCACACATACTAACTTACTTTCTTTTATTTTGTTCTTGAAGTATTTTGTTTTTTTTAAAACTTAATTTTAATGAGAAAGAAATAGCAATGAGATAGTTTGAAAGCAGCTTAGTAGGACAGTTACAACAATTAATACATTACATATTGTCGTCTTTGTAGTATTTGTTCTGAGTATAAGATGCAGATTATCTAAACACTATTAGTAGAAATCTTTCTTCTCTTTGAATTACAAGTTCATAGCTTTCTCAAAGTCATTAGAATTCCTTTCCCCTACTAGTTATCATCTTGGAAAGGGTTTCCTGAAAACATCCCAAGTCCTACTTTTCTGTACTATCGCATTGCCTTCATTTCTTTTATCATACCTCATATCTGAAATTCTAAGTCTTAAATGTAGAAATTTGAAGTATATATGCTTACTATGTTTGTGTTTTAATTAATTAATTTTGGGGTGCCAGGATGAAATCCAGGGTCTTGTGCATGACAGGTGAGTCTCAGGTCTACCACTGAGCCAGACTTCCAGTACCATAGTACCTAGGTAAGAATACATTTATATCATCTCCTTCTACTCCATTAAAATATGTTATGTGAGTGTAGGGGGCTAGAATTTTTAAAATAAGCCCTAAAGTAGCTCTAAATAATTTTCCTTGAAAGTTCATATACATTAAATTCATTTAATTGATGCACACATATAAATCATTACAGTGCTACTTTAGAATATTATTTACTCCAAGAAAAGTTAAATTATTCAAGAAAATAATTTACTGTTATTTAATACTATTATTTTGTATGACAAACTTTGCTTGTATTTTGTGACCAAGTGTTAAAAAGAAAAGTCATCATGATACTCTATGTAGAAGGCTCTAAAAACTCTTCCAAAAGACTTCTAGAATTAAAACCAAATTCAGTTGTATAGCAATATACAAAGGCAACAATCAAAAATCAAGAGAATTTTGGTAACAGAAAACAAACACAAAGAAAGAAATTAGGGAAAATAATAATAATAATTAAATTATTAATAAAAATAATATTTTTTTGGTGTCATTCATATAACACCCAAAAAAGAAAGAGGCTTACGAATCAATCTAACAAAGAAAGTCAAAGATCCATACAATAAAAATTATAGTATTTTGGGAAAAAATAATGAAGAGGATTTCAGAAAATGGAAAGATAGTCCTTGCTTGTGGAAAGGAAGGACCAATATTGCAAAAATGGCCATACTCCCCAAATTGTTATGCAGATTAAATGCAACAGCAAGTGAAATACCATTAGTATACTTCATAGGCTGAAAAAAAATTCCTAAAATTCAATTGGAACCATTAGTCCTTGTATAGCAAATGAAATCTTTGGCATTGAAGGAAAGGCAGGAGGCATCACAATTGCTCACTTGAAATTATACTACAAAATAAAATCAGAATGGTACTGGCAAAACAAACAAACAAACAAATAAAACAGATCTGAGGATCATAAGGCAGATTAGAAAACATAGACACAACTATACATATTCTTAGCAACTTTGTCTTTAAGAAAGGGGCCAGACATGTTCACAGGAAGAAAAATAACCTCTTTAATAAATGCTGCAAAACTGGCTTTCCACATGCCAGAGGTTAAAATTAGGCCCATGTCTAGCACCATGCACTAACATAAAGTTACAGTGAATGAAACAGTAAGCATCAAAACAGAAAAAACTAAATTTATTACAGGAGAAAGTAGGGAGAAATTTTGAAGGCATACGGATAGAGAGTTCATGAACAAAACCAAAATACGTAGGAAGCACTTCAAAGAATGAACAACTGGGATCTCATCATTTTGAAAAGTTTCTGAATATCAAAAGAAATCAACAACAGAATGAAAAAGTCCTATGAATCGAGACAAAGCTTTAGCCTAAACTTGTCTCTTTAAAAAGGACTTCTAGGGGCCCGGCAGGATGGCTCAGTGGTCTAAAGCGCCTGCTTGGGAAAGCTTGGGCGGCTTTAGGGACCGCGGTTCGATCCCCGGCACCACATGCTGCGCCAGCCCTGCCCTAGGGGTGGGCTGAGCCGGCCATAAAAATGAGTGAATAAACAAAGGTTCTGAAACAATAAAAAAAAAAAAAAAAAAAAAAAAAAAAAAAAAAAAAAAAAAAAAAAAAAAAAAAAAAAAAAAAAAAAAAAAAAAAAAAAAAAAAAAAAAAAAAAAAAAAAAAAAAAAAAAGGAAAGAAAAGAAAAGAAAAAAGAAATCAGACTGTCCAAATTCAAGCACCCCATCCAAAATTAGGCATCTGAGATGAATGTAAATTTTCAGATCAAGAAATACAAATGGCAGATAAAAATATCAAAAAAGTTCAACATCACTGGCCATTCAAAGAATGAAATTTTTCACCCCCAAAAGAATGGTTATTATCAAAAAGTCAGCCAACAACAGATGCTGAAGAAGCTATGGGGAAAAAAAGCCTTCTCCACTGTAGGTTGAATGTTGTAGGAATGTTGACAACGATTATGGACATTAGTGTGGAGATTCCTCCAAAACTATGGTTAGAGGTTCCATTTTAATCTTTTGGGTATTCTTTCCAGAACCAAAAACCCTATACCATAGCAATATATGTGCATCAATGTTTATAGCAGGCCAATTTGTCATAACTAAATCTTGAAAACAACTCAAATGCCCAGCAACTTAGAAGCTGATAAAAAAGAGGAAGTATTTTTATACAATTGAGTATTACTCAGTTACAAAGAAAGATAAACTTGAGGTTGTTTTAGGTATATAAATACAACTAGGGATGATATTCATAGGTGAAATAAATCTTATGTAATTATCTTATGTAATATGTAATTATCTTATTGTCTCTCTAGTTTAAGAAACTGAAACTACATGAAATATGAAAGGTACAATAGATATTGGGAAAGGAACAGGAACTATTCAAAGGGAAGAAACAACTGGGATGAAGGAAAGGAGAAAAGAAGAAAGATGGAAGAGAAGAACAAATATATGTTTGTATATATGTATATATACATATATACATACATACAAGATAACTTGGATAATTGTACAGCTGATTTCTGCTGATCTTTTGAAAGGAGTATTTAATGCTTAATACTTTTCTCTCTCCTTAATTTTTTTTAATGATTCACTAGTTTTGCATGATCATATCTAGAAATCTCAACATCTAATTTGAAGAAAACAATATGCAATAGAACAACCATTGTTGAATTTCTATTTTGTTTAGTGAAATTATGTGTTGTTTCTGTTTTTAAAAATTTTTTTGTTCTTTTTGGAAATTAGAAAAGAAAGAAATTAAATCAAAAGTCAAGTTTACAATTCTAACTTTTCTGGGGAAATAAAATTTATTTTCATTTAATCCTTTACCCATATCCAAAAATAAACAAATAAATAAATAAGTAAATAAATAAAGAAGGGGGATCAAGAAACTCATGGAGGGGAACAGGAGGAAAGGGAAACAGACGAAGAGCTAGTATATGTTACAAATGTACCAATTTCCCAAAAGGAATTTCAATATAGTGTGCTTCACACATGTACTAATACAGTATACAGAAAAAATAAACTTACCTCACAACCAGTATCAAATGTTCATGTGGAATTGTTTAGATGACTAATAGATAATGGATTAGAAGCAGACAATGGAATTATTCAAAAACCTCATGAAATATAACCTGAGTATTTTTTGACTATTTTATTTTGTCACAAAATTGTGTTCAGTTAACTCTAATGAGATTATGCTAAGGAAAGTTAATGATAAAATCCTGCTGAATTCAGTGAGGACAGCATTTGCCATTACTGGCCTCTGCTACTAACTCTGAATGATCCAGAGAGTTGAAGTTCATTTGAACTGTTTTAAACTGATGAAAGCAAAAGGATAAGTTGTCCAGTTTTAAGCTCCCTTAAGAAAGAAAGCTGATTTACTCCTGCCTATTAACTAGGGCTTGGTATGAAGTGGGAAAGGTTTTTCCAGTGGCTATGAGGAACTAGATGAGGTGAAAATTAATGAACAATATTGGCATAACCCCCCCCCCCAAAAAAAAAAAAAGGAAGGAAAGAAAGAAGGAAGGGAGGCAGGCAGGCAAGCAAGCTGAGCTCCTGGATGAGATTTCTCAGATGGGCATGCATTTAAGGGAGGCTTGAAACAAATCAGGACGATGAAGCCTGCCTAAGTGAATGGGATTTTTTTTTTTTTCCAGACCGTAAAAGTGGAGAGATACTAATGGTCTTCAAGGGTGAAGTATTCTTACAAGAGAGATGATGAGTTGTTTCCTCTGCATTCAGTGGAGGATAAGAGCATGGGACTATGCAAATATTTATGGTGCATTTCTACTAAGAACAAAACAGAATGATAGGAAGTATAAAGACTTTAGGCTAGAATTAAATAATACCCTGAGTGAAGAATTTAATTCACTGAGAGGGTGTAATTTGGTGTTTTTGGATGTCTTTTAAACAATATCGATGGTCCCTTCATAACTGCATCAATAGGTAGTAGAGTCAGTTCAATTCCACAGAGGTGAATTAAGGTGTCTTCTTGTTTGGAGTTTTTAGCCATTTGGCAATGAGCAGAGTGATGCGAATGTCTTTGTGGAATTAGTCAGCATTTAAGCTGTTTCAAATAATGGTCATGTTAATTATGATAATAATTCAGTAAAACAGTATAAGAATAAAATTAAAGATTATTAATTGTACAGGCTTCTGTGTCGACTCTAGGAAGCATTAAGATGTTTGGATTATTTAAATACCCTACATAGACATTTTCTAAATAGAAATGAATCATATGTTAAAGAAAAAATCATCTTAGGTGACAGTGTAAAGTTCATTAAAATTACACATTTGAGACTTGAACCCTTTAGGGAATTTTTGTCTTTACACTTTAATATATGCATAATTTAAATTTATTATACTAATTGATATATTAATTATTGAATTGAGCACCTAATATAACAAGGATGGCAAATAGTTATTCAGTTTATAGGTTAATATGTTTAATGTTTAACAAAAATATTACTTAATGTATTAGAAATGGTCATTAAGAAATAAAATTGAGATATGCTGACTTCCCCTGTGAAAGCTAATTAGCTTCTAAGAATCAAGACAGTGCTTATCAGATTTTCCATTAATGATAAAAATGTAATTCTCCATAAATAAAATTACATTAATTGTAAAAAGGAGCTACTCATTTTTAGAATGCCTAGAAGTTCTATGCAGTTGGTCTACAAGGAAAATGTTTATGAAGTTCTTTGTTTAATTTTAATATTCATTCAAAATTTGTCTATCATATATAATATGATTTCTGTTCACATTCAATGAATACCTAATAAGGGTGAGGTGTAATTTAAAGCCATGAGGATACAGAAATATTCAATACAAAGAAAAATTCTTTCAATTGTGGAAATTTTATTGTTTTTTGATGAGATTGAGTGACAAAATAAATATGCACAACATGAAGTATGACATTAGTATAAAAATTGTTCATTTTGAAGTTAAATGGTATTTGTGCTTTTTTATGCTCAGAAACAAACTTTTTCCTTCTTACTTACTTTGGGTAATTGGTCGAAAGCTGTTTCAATGATCCTAACCAGTTTGAGGAACTACTAAGTAAACTTACTAGCTTTGTAACATGGTAATTTCAGCATTGAGGTAATGATCATGCGTTAGCCTTCATAGTTTTAAGATTGCATTGTGTCCTGTGGGAACTGGTGCCATCTGTTTTTATTTCTTCTGTCTCTAGTGTACATCAAGAAAATCACTAATAAGATATCCCCAGAAGTGAGTAGAGGAAGCAGTACAGTGCAATATTTCCAGCTTTGTTGCTGGAAATTTTGAGAAGTATATTTTTAATGACAAGTTAAACCACTTGTGGTCTGTGATGGCATGAAAGTGTCACTAATCTTTCGGTCAATCTTCTCTTGTCTCCATGATAATCTTATAAAAGGCCTGGTTCTAGAAATAATGATGATTGATAATGCCATTAATTTCAAACTGATACCGTAATTTTCATCACATGTAAATTATCTCAGCCTTGCAATCTACATAATCAACTCTCTTCATTGAATTTTCAAATTTGATTCTCATTGTAATGGTCATGTACCATAAATGCACTGTTTCCCCTATAATTTTTTCATGCTTCAACCTGTAGGAATATTTAAATAGGCTACATTTGAAAATCTTTTAGCACAGTTATTAATTTAAGTTGATTTATGTTATTTTATAATTCACCCTCTTGTGAATGCCCAATTTTCTTTAAGGAGAAAAATGCTTGTCTCAGGCTCCAGTGGAGTTCAGTAGGGAAAATTACTCACATTCCTGTGTTTTACATTAAAGATTTTTCTACAGATACAATAATTGAAACCTCAAACTT
>PVJA010044517.1:0-16078 GCA_004027025.1 Myocastor coypus | reverse complement strand
CACCCTATAGAATGATTGTGAGGACAATATGCAATATGTCAACTTTCAAAGAAAAAAAGGGGGAAAAGAAAAAAAAAAGTAATGTGGATTTAGAAAGGTTAATGTTTAGTTGTTTGATCAATCTTATATACCTATATGTATTAATCTAAACTGATCCGATGATGAAAATATGTAATATAACCATTGTTAAATTTAAACAAAAGAATTGAAAAAAAGTAATTAAAATGCCTTTATATATTTACTTTTATTTAAAAAGTTGTAATGAAGGATAATAAGCAATTTTATTATACTTTAGCAATCATAGAAGATAACTCATTCACTTATTTTAACATGAGTCCACTCAAACAGTGACATATCATTACTTTTAATTATTCACAAAAGTGACTCTCTTTACTTCACTTATAAATTTCTGCTCAAAGGTCCAGTGAGTTTAAAATTCATTTTAAACCAGTATATCCTTCAAATGGAGTTAATCAGATAAAGTTATTAGAAAGAGAACTCTGATACCATCTTAACATGAAAATAATACATCATTACATAATTAAGTTTTAATTGTATAGAAGATATTTTAGTCACTCGTGGAAACACTTAACAATCATTGAAATTCAACCTAAATAGAATTAAAGTAGTAAGTTTTCAACACAAATCTAGAGGAGAAAAACATTATCTTCATTCTGTATAATAACAAGTAAGACACATTTCTTGTGTTTCAACTGCAAATTTTTAGAGTTAAGTCTTTTGTCACAAATCTTTAAAGAAAGGAAAGAAAGAAGGCAAGGAGGAAAAGAAGAGATTGAGAAAAAGAGGGACGGAGAAAAACCAAGCCTGGACAGGAAGCCTCCGTGGCTTATTTGCATGACAAATTTGACCTGTACAATCTTAGCCTGTAACTTAGTAGTCAACTTAGTAGTTGTCATTCTTCACAAAGCATTAATATATATCCACACACACCCAAAGGCAGAGACAATTGTAGTTTGATGAGCTAAGGACTAAAACTTGTAGTGTCCTGCTGCTCTTTTAGAAATGCTACTCCACCATTCAGCTTGTATGACTAACCTGGAAATGCGAATTAGGTCAAAAACTTTGGTAAATGTTTAGACTTTCAAAAAGTTAATTTCATTAATAATTTTAATTCCATTCAAACCATTAATTCCCCTCAATACATTTTCCCTTGCTTCAGATGCATGTGGGTCATTAATCCCACCCCTTTTAGGACCAGCTCTGGAAGTCCTTCTTCATGAGTCTCTGAAGTAGCTTGCTTCCTGACTAGCTTGCTGCTTCAATACATTAAGCATTTGCCTTGCATGGTCATTTTGACTCAGGAAGAGCCAGAAGTTGTGTGGCACCAAATCCAGTGAGGAAGACAGATGAGGACACCCTCACATTTTCCAGGCCTGCCTGCCCAGGGCACAGCACTCAGCAGCACACCTTATAAATACACTCACCAAGAAGGACTTCCAGAACTGCTTCAGACTGCTACAGAATGATGGGAAAGCCGACACAGGTGCCTCCCACATATAATCCCAGGACTTCAGAGGCTGAGGTAGGAGGAGTTTTAGGCAAGCCTGGGCTACACAGTAAACTCAAGGTCAGCCTGAAATACATAGTAAGATCCTGTCTCAAAAAAGAAAAAAGTGGGCCCGGCGGGATGGCTCAGTGGTCTAAAGCGCCTGCTTGGGAAAGCTTGGGCGGCTTCAGGGACCGCGGTTCGATCCTGGGCACCACATGCTGCACCAGCCCTGCCCTCAGGGCAGGCTGAGCCGGCCATAAAAATGAGTGAATAAACAAATAAAGGTTCTGAAACAAGAAAAAAAAAAAATAAGTAAATAAAATAAAAAATTTTAAAAAAAATTAAAAAAAAAAAAAGAAAGAAAAAAGTGTGGGGTGGGGAGTACATGTTCAAAGCAAGGAAGGCAGTTATTTTGAGAGTAATCATTAATAGTAGTGTTTTTTTTTCTATACGTATTTTAAATGCAAATACTCACCATCTATTTTAATCATGTCTTATAAATATTAAGTGCTACTTTTCATGCAGCAATAACACTTTTTCTAACAGTTTCACTTTAGCTATTACTGTGAAAATACATGCTCTTTTACAGAGACATAGAATATAGCAAACCGGAAATATTACTCTTTTATTTTTTGTGGGACTAGGGTTCAAACTCATGACCTTGCACTTGCCACTCAGGCACCTGTGCCACGGAGCTATCTCCCCAGACCCGAAAACTGGAAATATTACAATGAAAGATTTCATTTCTCTCATAATTCTTTTAATTTTACTTTGTATTTTTATTTGAAAGAGAAAAAAAATCATGAGAAAATTTCAAAATAAGTTAATAGGAAAGTTACAATAAATACATTGTGTGTTATCTACATAGTCGTCATTAAGAGAATGCCACCCAAAGCATGACATCTTGTCCCAACAATATTATCACAAACCTGTCTTTAATGAACAAAGCTAAACTAGCTGTGTAACTATCCTAAATATCTTGTATTTAAATAGATATTTTTTCTTTGTCCCTTTCTTCCTTTCCACCTTCCTCTGCCACAAATCGTCTTGTTCTTTGAAATGTTTCTTCACAATTCACAATATGTATTATACAATTTGGGTTCTATTTGTTCATTCAGTTTACCACACTTGGGAGACAATAGGGCTGTTTACACATGTGTATCTGATTGATCTCACTTAGCATATAGTCTCAAGTTGCATCCATGTAACTATACAAGTCTCCAGTTTATTCTTCTTTATGGCTGAGTAGCACTCCATTGCATGAAAAAAATGATATGTATTTCTTTTTTTTCCATTCCTCAATTGATGGGCATTTGGGTTATTTTAAGAAGTTAGCGATTACAAATTGTGCTCCTGTAAACATGGGTACACATTTACCACTGTGGTATGATGTTTTTAATTCTTTTTGGTAGATATCCATAAGGAGAATACTTGGGTCAAACGGGTCCCATAATCCTAGGTTTTTAAGGAATCTTCACAGTGATTTCCATAATTGTTGTATCAGTCTACACCATCACCAACAGTAGATGAGGGTTCCATTTCCCCAAAGCCCCACCAGCATTAGTTTTCAGTTTGTTTTTTTATGACAGCCATTCTTTCTGGGGTGAGATGTCATCTCAGCGTTGTTCACATTTGCATGCATCTCTTGAATGATTACTAATGGACACTTTTGCATGAATTTATTTGCATTTCTATTTCTTTATCGTCAAGTATGTACTCATCACAGGCACCCATTTTTGCATTGTACCTTTATATCTTGGGATGCCTAATTTTTTTTTTCCAAGTTTTCATCTGTAGAGTGAAGTCCCTTGTCTGAGGTATAACTGACTAATAGATTTTTAAACTCTGTGGGCTGTCTTTTCACTATGTTGGTGATTTCTTTTGTTGTGCAAAATCTTGTTAATGAGGTGAGTTCTAATTTGTTGATTCTTTGCAGTATTTCCCTTGCCTACCTATTTTCTCTTCCTATAAATTTAGTATTTCCACTTTAATATTTAGATCTTTGATCCATTTTGACTTTATTTTAGTGCATGGTGACAGACAGGTCTAGCTTAATCAACTGCATGTAGAAAGCCACCTTTTCTAGTACCATTTGTTAAAGAGACTATCTTTCTTCAGTGAATGTGTTTGGCTCCTTTTCAAAGATGGGGTGGCTGAGCATGTTTGTAGTTGTATCTGCATCTTCTATTCTCTTCCACTAATCTCCAGCCAGGCTTTTTCATTTCATTTCGTTTTTCTTTTTTCTCTTTCTTTCTTTTTTTTTTTTTTTTTTTTTTGCCAGTACCATACAGATTTTATCACAGTAGCTTTGTAGTATAATTTCAAGGCTGGAATTACAATGACCCTGATATGCCTTGTTGCCCAGAATTGCTTTTGTTATTTTAGGTCTCTTCTGGATCCAAATAAATTTTAGTAATATTTTCTCTAGATCTGTAAGGTATACTAATGGTATTTTCATCAGTGTTGCATTAAATCTGTTTTAAGAATAGGGCCATTTTCACTATGAGCAAGGGATACCTTTCCATTTTCTGATATCTTCTTTCGTAGTGTCTGATATTTTTCACTGCACAGAACTTCAACAGCTTTTCTTACATTCATTCCTTAGTATTTCATTTTTTAGACACTATTGTATATTTCCCAACCAAAAGAAACAGACTGGAAGAATGCAACAAGAAACAAGACCCAATAGTATGCTGCATTCAAGAAACACATCTAACCCCAAAACAAATTCAGAGTAAATGTCAAAGATTGGAAAGTAATTTTTCATGCCATAGGAACCCAGGAAATAGGAGGGGTAGCTATTCTGTTTTACAGATAATACAGACTTTAAACCAAAATTGATCAAAAGAGACAAAGAAGGTGACTATATATTTGATAAGGGGAAACTCCAAGGAGAAGAAACAACCACCATAAATACTTGAACACTAAAAACACAAATTTACCCAATTACATAAAGCAAATATTCTCAGACATTAAAAAATAAACAGGTAATCAGTAACACACAATTGTGGGGAATCCTTAATGCACATCCTCACAAATAGATTAGTTACACAAAATATCAGCAAAAAAATATTAGAAGTAAACCAAACCTGTGAAAAAATATGGCTTTGGAAGATGTGTACAGCATGCTCCACCCAAAGCATCAGAATGCACATTCTTGTCAGCTGCACATGGGACATTCTCTAGCATAGACCACCTAGCAGCCGACAAAACATGCTTAGGTAAATGCAGTGGAACTACAGTCATTCCATGCATCCTAACTGACCATAGCACAATGAAACTGGAAATCAATAATGAAGGAAATCACAAAAGCTACATTAACACATGGAAATTAAACAATAGACTTCTGAACAACTAATGGGGCACAGAGGAAATTATGTACTATAATCCCAAACAGCAAATCACTGCTACGTGGGAGCAAGTCCTTAATATTCAGTTAGCTTGGTGTCTCTGAGTTTTTATAATATTTGTATAGCAAAAGAAAATTCAATTTGTTTATTGGATAAAATCATAACCATTTAGTCGAAACTACCACCTTGTCCAATCTTCCTCAAATGCCTGCTATACGATATGTGTATATAAGACTAAACTTACTAAGCTATAATTGTATTTATATTTCATAATTTTAAAGAGATATTGTGTCATAAATAAAGAACAAGACGTGGTTTGATGTCATGCTGGGCCCACCTCTGGGGCATGCTGAGACAGCAATTGAGACTAGATGTAATGTCACATGTCTGTAATCCCAGCTCTTGGGAGGCTGTAAACAGCTGGATCAGTTTAAATCCAATCCAGTAGTGAGATCCTGAACTCCATGTAGACTCTCCTCTAAAATATATATATATTAAAAAAAGAAATCTGGTTTGAAATCTCATAGGATATGGTTGCCTTATATACCAGAAAGGGTCCACACTGTTAAATGAATTCTACACATGTGTTATGGTTTATGTCTAGTTGTCCCTCCAAAGCCTCAGGCAATCATAGGGTGAGGACTTCTATAGATTGAGACTTGACTCATAAATCATTGGGATTATGTACTTTAGTACTGATGAGATTATCTGTCTGAGTACAGCTGAGACTATGGGTGTGGCCTGAGGTGGATAGGGTAAGGCAGAGAGCCTGATGTAATTTAGAGAGAGACAGAGAGAAAGACTAGGCTGTAGCTCTCTGCTCCCCTGGTTGGTCCGTTGCCTCTGTGACCATTGTTGCTGTTCTGCTGCCATGAACTGTTGTTCTCTGCCATGTGCCTCTCAGCCTTGGAACCAGCCAAATACGGACTGAAACTTCCAGCAACTGTGAGATAAATAAACCTTTCCTTCCTTCATTTGGGGTGTTGGGTATTTGTCCCAACAATAAGAGAAAAGTAACTAAAACAACATGTAACTTGGGAGAATATATAGCTAGGGTAAGGAAAACATAAAATATATTTGTATCCTATTTTATCACATTGCCATAATAATCAAGATTATTCAGTGTTCTATATCCTTCCCAAAATATTTTTTTCTCTAAATCTGTGTTATACTCTACCAAGAAATCTGAGTTTAAAGTAAATAAATGAAGGATTTATCATACTGTTCAAGAAAAAAACACTTTTCAAAGGGCCAGCCAAAGAGCTTAGCATCTTAAAGCACCTGCTTAGACAGATACTGTGTCCAGGTTCAATCCCCAGGATGCTATGCTGGACCTACTCGAAAGGCTCACTGAGAGGGCAATTGAGATTGGATGTGGTGTCACGAGCCTGTAATTCAAGCTCTTGGGAGGCTAAACACAGGTGCATCACTATGAGTATGATCTAGGTAGTGAGACCCTGTAGACTCTTATTAAAATACAAAAAAAAAAAAAAAAAAAGCTCCTTTCAGACCCTAGGCCTCGCACCCATGTGGGATCTTTAGTGCACACCCATGCCCTGGATCCCTCCCCATTCAGACCCCAGACCCGGCATATGTAGGAACTTTTTTTGCGTGCTTGTCATGACTGGAACTTCCTCGTCCAGATCACATGCCTGGCAGTTTGTGTGGGAACTTTCCCCTTCATCACCACAACTATAACTTCTCCACCCAGATCCCAGGCCCAGCACATCCTGTGGAACCCTGCACCAAAACTCCCTGCAGAGAGGCTGGGGGTCAGACCCACCCAGCTAATCCAGGAGTTGAACGTCTTGCCAGAGGAGCACAGTGGGTTCTCCTCTTCAAGCTGCAGTTGGAAGAAGCTGAGCACAGCCGCTAAACCCAGCTGGGAACATCTGGACAAGTTCAAACTTGGTAGATCAGACCCAGTAAGCTGAGACACTTTGCTAGACTCAGATCTATGAGAGTGTCTTCTCTCTTCTTCTCTTGATCTGCATAGGAGGCAAGGAGGCAAGAGGTAACTGGGGCAATTAGTCTGCCTAAAAGACCTAAGGTACATCAAGGGGAGGAGATTAGGCAGAATTTAGGGGAACTAATTAAACATAAATTTCCAATTTAATATCTGTTTAGATATACATATATGTTTGCTTTTACTATTTAAAATACAAACCCATTAGTTACAAGTGTGTCAACTGCTAATCATCACTACCCATTATTAAGGTTCCTTACTGTTGTTCTATAAATACAAAACAATAACTGCTTCAACCATATAATCTCTCTTGGAGAAGAATTTCAGTGGGTACTAACAGCATAACTACACTGAAGCTCCACACCAAAGGGCAGAGGACAGTGCTATACAAAATGACAAAGAGAAGGAGCAAGATGAAATCTCAGGCCCCAAGCCCACCCAGAACAAATGGAGGAGACACTAGCATAGAAGAAAATGCAGCTGAAATCTCTGAATTAATAACATCTGAAGTAAAGAAACAAATGCAGAAAGATATAGAGGAAATCAGATCAGAAAAAAACACCTAGCCTAGTGTGGGAGTACATGCCAATAATCCTAATACTTGGGAGGCTGAAGCAGGAGGATCAGTGCGAGTTCAAGACCAGCCTGGCTACAAATGTGATCTCAAGGCCAGCCTGTACTGCATAGTGAGATCTTGTCTCAAAAAGACAAAAATAAATAAATAAATAAATAAATTAACAAACAAACAAAGACAAAAAAGAAATAATCTCTGAAGTAAAAAATAAATCTGAATTAATAGCATCTGAAGTAAAAGAACAATTGCAGAAAGGTAGAGAGGAAATCAGATGATAAATAATCTCTGAAGTAAAGTAAGAAAGTATAACTGTAATGAAAGAATTAATAAATGCTTCTTCTACAGAAGACATTGATAAAATACAAAAAAAAGCAAAAGAAAAATCACTTTTCAGAAAGAATAGGGAATCAATTTTACCTGTTTAAAATAATAAATAATTTAAGGAAAATAATCTTAAAATGAGACTAAGTTTAAAATAAGAATAATGTAAAAATTATCACTCTCCTGTTTTCATCAAGTATTTGAAACTAAGCAAAGTAATCCATTTTGCAATATACTTGTGACGTTTCACACTGTTTGAAGTGACATTATGAGCCATGTGCATTCCTCATCTCCTTGGGACTCACAATTTATCTTTCCCTAAGGCATGAATGATAAATAAGGAGTGAGTTTTACCAGCTGGCGAACTTCCTGGGTACCATATTGTGAAAAAAAATGAAATTAAATTTTCCTAAACTAAAAAACAAAACAAACAGAAAAAAGAGAGTAAGATAAACTTAGTCTTGTCCTCAAGCCTTCATATTGTATCCTTATAAAAATCTGTTACTGCGAGAACAGCATTTCGTTACTTTATTTAGCATTTAATACTACTAGGTTTAGAACAAATTCTTAAAAGCTGCTTGACAGAAGTTTCAATGAAAATCCTTCCACTAAGCTTTTAAAGTTACATACCCTTAAATGCATATGAATTGATTATTGCTTTCATGGCCATGAAGTCCAACCATTATTTAAGGAGAAAACTCTGAAATACTGAAGTTTCACATTTGCTGACCATGACTGGAGGTAATCAAAGCAATTATATGGAAAGGAAGCTTAGAAAAAGCTGACATAGGACCTGTACAGAAGGGTTGTCAACATATCTCAAGATGCAGTTCTAAGGCCCATCCACTAACTATGTATCTGAGGAGACTTGCACATAGAGCAGGAGACTGTGCAAAGACAAGCACATTTTGTTGGATGATTTTAAAATATTCTGAAAATGCCAAATATTTCGAAGTGCTAAATAATAAAAAGACTAGATAAGAACTGACCTCTACCCCTGTCGGTTATTAGTTCTCGGAATTATCTCAAGAGCTTGTAGTTCTTGGAGCCATTTGTTAAACTAATGGCAACAATGCACTCACGAAGTCAACAGACTAATGTGTTTATCTTTGCTTATTTGTGCATAGCGTAGGAGACAAAACCCAGAAGCTTCATACTAGGCTTCACCCCAAGACCTTAATTTTTATTCTGCACTTCACAGCAAGGTCCTGTTAAGTTTCTGAGACTGGCCTTGCATTTGTGATGATCTTGTCTTAGCCTGTTGAGTTGCTGAAGGCGAACAAATGAGCCACCATGTCCAGTTTATACTGGCTTTCAGTGATTTCAAAATCTGAAATGAAACCAAGTTCTAATTCTGCGCATTGAAGAAACAACTATTTCATTTTGTTGAAAGACTATATACTTTACTGAATATTTTGAATATCTATTCTAAAACTCAACCTTAAAAGGCAAGATTTGCCAGTATTCTCAAAACCAGTTCAGCACCAAGTTCTAGGGATCATGAGGAATTCTTTAAAAGGAACACCTGGGACGTCTGAAGAATCTTAAAAAGTATTTCATCTTTGCATTCTGTTTCCGTATAGCACCTCAGTTTCTCTAAACACTTATTTACCCTTCTCTTCATGGAGAAAAATTCGGCACCAGAGGCAGCAGCTCCAACACAGAGTCTTCTTTCTGGACACTTTACTGAGCACTCTCCAGAGCCCAGGCTTCATGCCATGTTCTAGATCTGCAAACACTTCATCATACATCCCTAGGTATGAGAGACAGACACAGAAGAAGTTCTTGTACCTTACACATGTTATTGTATCTAATCTTCATAGGAATCCCTTTGAGTAAATACTGATAGGTCAGGATTCCAAGTTTGCCAGGCACCTTGCCCCAAACACTCTCCCTCTTGGTTTCCCAGGCACCCTACTCCCAAACTCTCTCTCCCTTGGCCCCATGCAGAGCCAAACCCAAAGCCAGAGAACAGGTCTATCTGACTTTGACATGGGCAAGCAATCATGAAACTCTCCTTTGTTTACATACATTAAAAGTCACCAACAAAACAGGTAGCCCTGCCAAGACTAGCTCTCCCTCAGCTGTTCCAACCTTCAGTCACCATCCCTAAAACATGCTGTGAAGTCTCCTGACCCCCTTTATTTACTGCTGTCTTGGTCTGCTAGACAGCCAGCCTGTTTGATGCCCCCAGCAAAACTTCTACTTGCATTAGAATCCCTGCTCTGGTCGATTGCACAGGTTGGTACCTAACGAATACTAATGTTATTATTTTACACATGTGCAAAATAAGGCTCTGAGAAGAAAGAAAACTCCCCCAAAGTCACCTTACTTCTCTACTGCTTTATTTGTTATCCCTTGCCATTGTAGCCTCATCGATCCACCAGCAGGGCTATCTTGGTGGCCACAGGCAGAGATATTCATTGCTGGAACTAAAACTGACCTAATACCTAAAGATAACTGGCTATCAAAGGTGGTAAAGTGATCAGATACATAGGATGGAGATGTAGCTCAGTATCATAGCCCTTTCCCAGCATGAAGTTCCACAGCACAAGAAAATCAAACAAAAGAGACAAACTAAAAATCACAAAGGATCTGAGAAGTGTTTCCCTCTGATGCTTTTGTTCTCTCCTCCCACTTCTTGCATTCCTCAAACTTATGAACACATACAGGAAGTCGGGGGGGGGGGGGAGACAGAGACACAGAGAGACAAAGACAGAGACCAAAGACAGGGAGAGAGAGAGAGAGAGAGAGAGAGAGAATTGTCCTAGGGTTAGGCACTAGAGCACTGAGTCTTTAACATCCCAAATGGATATGTATAAAGGGTAGATAATGCAAGCTGTGCTTAATCTTGTGTGTCTGTCCTCAAACTTATGCTCAAGGGAAAGAGCTTATCTAATTATATTCTATGTAGGAAATCCTGCATCCAAGAAAAAAGTAAAATTATAATTTGTTTCCAAGAATTGCAGCCCCCAGGGAATGTTGAAAGAAGTGTAGAAATATGAGACAACTAGCAAGTTAAAGGGACAGATGTTATATAACAATTGCACTGAAATTCCTACAAGCTTCTATGTAACTTTTACTTTTATTACAAATATTTTTTTTTCTTCTGTGGCATTCTGACATAATGAGAAGAATGAGCAAGAGTATAGGAAATGGAGTTATGAAATAATTCTGTTCCCTGAAGGCAAATTGTCATTTGACTGACAAGTATGAACTAGAATCCAGAGAAAACTTTCAGCAACACAGAAGCTGGCTGGGGAGTTTTGGCCCAAGCCGGTCAGTCATCCTAGGTCCCTCTGACTCAGCACAGCCCTACCACGTGCTCAATGCTTAATGAGCACAGCCATGGCAAATAAATGAGGGCCAGGGAAAACAGAATTAAAGTGTTGGTCAGCAAGTCTTAGTTCCTTGGGAGAAATACTAAAAAGGCATTAACTTATAGGTTTCTTGCACCTTAAAAACTTATAGGTTTCTTCCACCTTTAAGTATGTTGATAAAGATAAATCAGAATCATTATAGCAGCCATTACTAATTCTACAGTACTTGGGTTACAAAATACTTTCCCAGTGCAATACACTATATTCTTAACAAAATCTCATGTCTCTTACTGTCATGTTTTGTGCCATTTTATGTAAGAGGAAATGAAAGTTGAAAGATGTAAACGTACTTTCCAAAATTTGCACAACCAGTAAAAATTTTTTTCGAAAAAAGAGAAAATGGAAAATTCAACATAATTACATCTCAGGGTACTTATTTTCACTGAACCTTCCCAAAGTTATATTTCTAATTTTTTTCAGTATTCTTAGAAAAAGCTCCTTAGGCCGGGCATGGTGGCATGCACCTGTAATCCCAGTGCTGGGGAGGCTGAAAACGGAAGGACCATTAAGTCTTCGAGTTGTTTAGTGAGATCCTGCACTAAATACATAAATGCCAACATACATACACACATACATACACAAATTAAAAGAGAGAAAGAAAGGAAGCTCACAAAATGTACAATTTCTAAGAGCCTAGACAACCTACCCACTGGCCCAAAAGATGAAGCTATTATCTAAATCTTAGATCCAAAGCTTGTTTCTTTTTTTTTAATCTTTTAACAATTTTTTTTTATATTTCCTACATCTTGGTTTCTTTTCCAGTTGTGATAGTGATTCTATCTTCTTTCCCACAAATATATTTGGATATCTCTTGGAATTTGGGGTGTGGACCAGAAAAGATGTTTGTTTCCCATAGAACTTAAAAAGAATGGCAATGGAGGCAAGGTCAGTCTCATAATGAAAGCTCCCTAAATGCTCCAAATACCAAGGTAACAGTATTCACCCAAGTTGACTTTGAACAGTCAGGCACCATGCCGTTTTCTCTTTTCCACCAGACACTGTACATCCCACAATTGTATTATTTTCTAAGTTAGTTTCCAAGGACTACACATCTTCATTTACTCTTTACTGTTATCACCTCTCCTGCTTTGGTATTTCTGTTTATTTCTTTCTTGTCCCTGCTCCTACAGTTCCATGTCCCACACCTAGGGCAAAGATCTGAGCTCCAAAGGGCTTAGGTTGCCTTCCTCTTCCATGACTGCCTGCTGCAGGCCTAATGGGGCCACTCCACTCATAGCCTTCGGCTTTCCTCAAGTGCCCCGTGTTTCTGGGATCTCAGCTTCCATGGGTCTGTACTGCACCTTCAGCTGCACTCTAACAGCTGCACACGCTGGCCTCTCGGGGCACATGTTCTGGCTCCCAGATACTCTTCTTTTTTTGTGGGGGGTGGTGAAGGGTCTCAGGGTGTTCAGGGTCTCACTACTAAATCAGACTCATAGTGACTTGCCTGTTTACAGCCTCCCAAGAACTAGGATTACAAGCATGCACCATCACACCCAGTCTCAATTGCCCTCTCTGCATGCCCCAAGGGTGGGGCCAGCACAGCAGGCCTTGGGATTGAAACTCCAGGTGATTTAATCCACTGAGCTATTTGGCTAGGCCTCGCTCCCTGGTGCTCTTATGAAATCTGAGTGCTCAGAAAGCCTCCTGGAGCACATAAGTCTTACACCACATGGCTGTGGCAAAGGTCAACAGCCAACTCAAGCAGTACTGTGCCCTCCTGCACTACTGCTGCAGAAGGCTTTGGGTATACAAGCGGCTGAGCACTGAGAATGGAATCACAGAAAACCAATTTCTGAAGCAATTCTTCTTAAGCAGTGTGCCCTGGTATGCCTAGGCTCCACACTTTCATTTTTCAACATGAGATGGGTAGGATCTGGTAGCCTTCTGAAATACTCTTACGGCATCTTTCCTGTTTCCCTGATGCAATTTACACAGACTGTTTTTACCATAATTCTTTTTGTTCTCTTCAGATTGAACTTTGCAGGTGTGCGGACACTTCCTTTCTGGCCACAAGCAAATCTGTCAAATCGTTCAAAGTGGCTTTCTGCTCCTGTTTGTCACTGAAAATCTCACAAAAAGCAACAGGCAGTACACACACTGCTACCTGAATAATGGGTCACCTTCCCACAGATTAATTAGTCCACTGCCCTTAATCTCAATTTCTACCAAAGTCTTAGGACATGAGCAAAATGAAAATAAATTTCCTGAAAAATCACAATACACAGATCACAAGCCTACCTTCCAACAAAGTCTTTATTGCTAATGAAAACCTCCTGAGTGCTTTTTATTTGCATGCTAATGAACACTGTGGTCTCTGAGCTATGACCAGAACCTCCCATTGAGCTTGGTTTATAACATTCTACAGCTTCTAGTCAGCATCTACAAAACTCTTCCCATGAAGAAGGTCCAAAGGTTTCTAAGCCACATGGATAAGTAGCAGTCACAGCTGCAACTCTACTTCTCTGGTACCAAAATCTGTCTTCGTCACTTTATAACCAATGACACACATCACATGACACCTTTGTCTTAAAGGAAAGGTTTATTTGGTCTCTCTGTTTCAGAAGTTTTGACTTAGGAATAGCCAGCCTCAATGCATACAATTCAGAGAAGAAGTCTCGGCCACGAGGAAAAGCTACCCTCCTCGTGGTGGCCAGAAAGCAATAAGGGAGAAGGGAGAGGCCAGGAAAAGAGATATCCCTTCAGGTCATGCCCCCAGTGGCCCACCTCTTCTAATCAAGGCCAACTCCTACAGTGCATTTGCAGTACCCCCATGCTGTAGTCACCATCTAAAAGCCCTATCTGTGGACACCTGTGAATTTTTAGGGTCATTTGTAATCTAACTCACAATTAGACTAAATTCTTAAACTTACACATACAATCATATATATATATATATATATATATATATATAGATAGATAGATAGATAGATAGAGATATATAGATATATAGATATATATTCTATTTGCTCATGCAATCAACCAATAAGTACATATCAAGTACCCACTCCTGAACGTTTCTTCTCTATATTAAACATGGATTGAGGCAGATGTTAGCAAAACAGATCCACAATCACTGCTACTCTTATTATCTTGTATTCTACCAAAAACAATACAAAACCTGACAGCACAATGTATATTTCACTTCTACTTTATCTGAAAGGATTATGGCATTCAAAATACCAGAAGGCAGCTTCTACAGCTAGACCTGGCTATCACTGGACTTGGTAGAAAATACTGACTGGCAAAAATCAAACATGGAGCCTTCCAGCAAACTTTATTAAACACACTGAGTGATATTTACCTTCTAGGAAAGTGACATGAAAAAAAATGATTTTTCTTACTCTAATCCTAAATGAATTCCATAATTTGGATTCTTTCATCATTTCTGTGATATTAAATGTATCCTATTCACACCTTGCTCCAGGATTCCACTTTCGTGGTCTTTGAACAAAAGGTTTCTAATCAAGCATTGTTTAGAGTCTGAGCTATTTCCAAAGAAAAGAAACATTTGCAGTCTCAAAGAATTTTGTTATCTTCAAGGACCTTACTAGCTATGTACAATATTTGAGCTCCTTATAACCGTGAGCACTTACAAGTTTTTATCATTTCTGAGCATATATATATAAATATATATATATATGTATATATATATATATATATTTCTACTACTATATGTTACTTTTTTCTATTTCCTGAATATCCAAACACATACTCTAAAAATATGAATGGATAAATGCATTATATTTTCACAGTATATTTCCTTGAAAATTTACAACAGGCAACATCTAGACACATGGAATATAAAGTGGTTAACAGGGAAAAATCTTCATGATGTGTAAAAGTTATCAGTGCTATAATACTCATGCTTGAAGTCCTACGATAATTTAGTTTCAAAGTGAAAACTTTAAATGCCATCAGATGCCACCTGAAAAAGAATCTCCATTCAACAGCCTTATAGAGAAACACATACTTGTTTTCTGAACTTGAATCAATAAAGAAATTCCAAAGCATCAACAAGTAAGTAGATAAAAGAAAGCAGCAGGAACATGCAGAATACTGTACGGGGGTGGGTTCAGGAGAAAAGTCTCATTACTGAGTTTTCTTTCAACTTAGAACCAAGGAGAACACACACACACACACACACACACACACACACACACACACACACACTTACTTTCCTTCCTTTCTTGCACATACACAGACACGAAGACAAGGAGGAAGCAAAAATGTCTGATGAGTGATATTTTAGCTCCTATTTCCTGCCCCCTCCAACAAAAAGCCATTTGAATTTGTGGCTCTAGAGAACAATATGATCATGAACAAGAGCTATGCCCTTTAGCGAAATGGAAGTATGAAATATACATGCATATAAATTATATGTTAGCTATCTAATCACATTTTTTTATTTCAATTTTGGAGCAATGTGTATCCTTCAAGTTTTAGTCCTTAAAGATTACTCTAGCCTCATGCTGTTACGAATGATCATGGAAACCAGTGATTTTAAAACGCTGGAAACGTAGCAGGAGCAAGATATATAAATTCACTGAGTCTCTTCTATATAGCTCTTTATCACCCCACACTGTCAACTATCATAGCTGACATATGCCCTGCTTCGCTGTGCTGCTTCACCTATATGTGTTCCCTCAGTTTTGGAAAGCCTTTACATCATTTCTCCCCAGTTCATATATTTTCCCCATGGATAAATCATTCCTTAAGATTAACTGAAAGCTCTTAAAAGGTTCACAGACACTTCCCTAAGTTATAAAGGAGTCTGGGATATCATGAAGGTATCGAGAAACCTCTGGTTCCTTTCTATTAAATAAAGCCAAAAAATAGCTGGGCGTGGTGGTGCACGCCTGTAATCCCAGCACTCGGGAGGCTGAGGCAGGAGGATCCGAGCGAGTTCAAGACCAGCCTGGGCTACAAAAGTGAGCTCAAGGCCAGCCTGAACTGCATAGTGAGACTCTGTCTCAA
>PVJA010044516.1:0-16136 GCA_004027025.1 Myocastor coypus | reverse complement strand
TATTCATTTTGGTATAGGGTCTCACTATGCAGTCTGGACTCATAGTGATCTTCCTGTCTGTCTCCCCAGTGCTGGAATTACAGGCTCATGCTACCGTACCCAATTTTGGTATCTGGCATAGCTTGCCAAGAGTTCCGGGGCTACCAAGGCATGCAGTACTGGGGATCGAATCCCAGTTCTTGCACTTGCCAGGCAGGTGCTTAGACTATTGCCAAACTATCTCCCCATCCCCCATGAAGTTAGATTTTTCTTACTCTCCAATTACTGGAATGAGCCTTAAAGGGGCTGCAGGACAGGGACTTCCCTGGGGATAAGGATGGTGCACCTGCAGTTGTGGAAGCTGGGAGGACCCACACAGCCTTCTGGGCTCAGTGGGCATCCAGGGCAGGCCTCTTTCTTGCTTGTCCCTGGGCAAGGAAGGAGCTGGCCCTGGGGTGGGAGCAGCCATGAAGGGGAGAGGCCCTCTGGGGAGGGATGGATTTAATAAAGGAACAGACAGACACCTCTTGCTCCCTCTTTTGCCTCTCCTACATCTTTTCCTGCCATGAAGTCATCTCTCCATCCTCCTCCCCTCTCCACCCCTACATTTTCTTTTCTCCTCTTCCATTCCTATTCTTAGAGTTGAATTAAGCATCTAACACTGAATGCTTACTATATGTGTAAGCACCAGTTCAATTGTTTTATACTTACTAAGTCACTGGATCCACTTAACAACCCAATATTTCTATTATTATTCTCATTTTCATTGAACAAATTGAGGCTCAGAGTGGACAAATAATTTGTCTAATTTTTTTTTAAAAGAATTTTTTATTTTATTTATTTTTTTCTTGTTTCAGAACCTTTGTTTGTTTATTCACTCATTTTTATGGCTGGCTAAGCCTGACCCGAGGGCAGGGCTGGCGCAGCATGTGGTGACGGGGATCGAACCGCGGTCCCTGAAGCCACCCAATCTTTCCCAAGCAGGCACTTTAGACCACTGAGCCATCCCACCGGGCCAATTTGTCTAATGTTACCCAGCCAGCAAATGGAAAGAATTAGGAGGTTCACAAGCTTGACTTCCAAGTTTCTACACCCTTTTAGGAGTAGGGAAAATGGACAGTGCTGCTCTAGACAGTCCCAGGAACCTTATAATGTGTATGAAAGCATCCTGGAGACTTGATAAAGTATCTGTTAAGTGTATAGCAAGTGAAATAGAGCTCTTCCAAGCCCCTCATATACTATTCACAGAGTAAAAGAAGTTCTTTCAGGGAAGAAGTTTCTAATGCTGGGCCTGAAAGAAAAAAATCAATCCCAGTATCCAGGCAGGCTAAAGCAGGAAGGACTGAATATTTGAATCTTTCCTAGCACCTTAGTGAAACCTTCCCCAAAATAAAAAATGAAAAGGACTGGGGATGTAGATCAGTGGTAGAAAGACCCTGGTTCCGTCTCTGGCTCTGAACAGCAACAACAAAGAATCAAGGGCTAGCCAGAGCAGTTTGTACAGTGGAACAGCATTTTTGTTAAAAACAACATACACACACACACACACACACACACACAGACACACACAGACACACACATACACACACCCTAGCAAGACAACCATACATTGTTAACCATGGTTATACTGCCTACAAAGTAGATGGCAAGGGGATTATGGCATGAAGGGTCACATTTTCTATTTATTGTTTTGTATCTTTTTAAAAACATTTTATAACAAGGGCCAGCCAGATAGCTCAGTGGACTAAAGCACCTTCTTTGACAGAGTGCAGAGGCTGGGGTTTGACCCCTGGCATGCTGTGCCAGCCCCACCCCCAGGGCATGCCGAGAAGGTGATTGAGACTGGGTGTGGTGGCACATGCCTGTAATCCTAGCACTTGGGATGCGGAAAATAGGAGATGAATCCAGTCTACGAAGTGAGACCCTGTAGACTCTGTCCTAAATTCATACTTAAAAAAATTTATAGCAAATATGATTTATATTGATAGAAAATATTTCTAGAAAATAACATTCATTGAAAGAGAGAGAGAGAGATGCCCATTTGGTGTTTGGATAACAAGACTGACATAGTTACAGTCAAGTCATAGATTTAAGGATGCTGCTATCACCCTGAAGACATTTGTATTTTTCTTTTTTCCTTGGGATAAGAGATTAAACTCAGGGAGTCCTGAGCTATGTCCTCGTCCCTGTGTCCTTTTGAAAAAAAAAAAGTATATATATATATATATTTATCTTTTTTGAGACAGGGTCTCACTATGCAGTTCAGGCTGGCCTTGAGCTCAGTTTTGTAGCCCAGGCTGGTTTTGAACTCGCACCAATCCTTCTGCCTCAGCCTCCCAAGTGCTGGGATTATAGGTGTGCACCACCACGCCCAGCTCTTTTGAACATATTTGAGCCATGGTCTCACTAAGTTGTCTGGACTTAGGAACTTGGGATTCCTGAGTAGCCTCCTGAGCAGCTAGAATTATAGATGTGCACCACTGCAAACCACAGACATTTGTATTTTGTAAGAAAACAATTTCTATTAAACATAAATTAAAGGATAGAGGGTGGTAGAAGAGCTCAAGCAGCAGGAGTCTGAGCAGGATACAATAGGGTACTGGGTCTGTTTGCTGGAGCCCAGGACCACACCACCTAGCCTATCCCTCTGTTCCCCATGATCCAGCTGCAGTGTGGAGCCCCTGTGGCATCTGAGGTCCCTGCTGATGGAAGCTCCTCTGCTTGAAAGTGAAGCACAAGCCTGAGAGACTAGCGGGGGAGGGGCAGGCACCACAGGGCAGTGTCGATGCAGAGCAGGTGCAGGGAGAAGGCCCTGGAGCTCAGAGCTGGGGGCTGCTGCTCGAGACCCTGCTGCCCTTTGCCAGTCCATGTCTGTCACTCAGTGTCGAGAGCTAGCAGGCAAGGGCTGGAGGAAGGGACAGGAACCGACTGATCAGCCATTAGCAGACAGCACGTACCTTGGCCTGCCTTGTCCAGAGAGTGCCTGGCATGGTCTCACCTTCACGTACCCTCCTGAGTGTTCAGATTTTGCTCTTTTCCAAACTTAAGAGACTCCCATCCTGACACACACACACACACACACACACACACACACACACACACTTTAACACATGCTAAAAATGTTTGCAATGACAATGAATAAGTTTTTTAAACAGAAAGAAGAAAATCTGCACTGCAATAAATTCCAAATGTCCCCGCAGCTGTTGGTTTTGGAATGAAGCACAGTGTGGCTGCATGCTGGGTCATTTGGGCCCTGGTAGGGGCACTGATCCTGTGGTTTCCCCTGAGGAGAAACTGCTGAGTTTTTCCACCGCCCAGCAATAACCTCGTGAGACTTCCCAGACTGGCTTCCCCAAGCAGCCCTGAGGAGCAGGTCACCTGCACACAGGGCTGAGAAAAGGCCTGTCACGAGGGCAGGCCAGAGCTGGCTTCCCCGGCAGAGGAAGACTCCCTGCTGTGCACTCTCCTCCAGCACGGGCAGATTGCCCAGGCAGCCAGGCCAAGGGACAGACAAGAGAGCTGGTCTCTTGCCTGTCCTTTCAGCATGCAGCACATTTGTGGTTTACAGCATCTGTGGACGGATTGAAAGGTCTGGGGTTCAAACTCCCAGGGTCTCAAGGGAAAAGAAAAGGATTCTTAGTAAGAAAACATTCCTAGCAGCTCCTCTCAAGGGTGTATTTGTGAGGCCCTAACTCTTGACCCCTGTGTGAGGAAGCGTGTCTCTCAGTAGAAAATCGGAAGGCATGTGACCCCAGGCCCCAGTGGTGAATTCTCCTGGGCTTGACTACACAGATGCTCTGTGGAGCTGCTGCCCAGTGAGGAAAGGCCACTGGGCCAGGGGAGGCCTCACTGAGAAGCCTTTCAGGTTTTACCTCTGAGAAATGTGTTTCCCAGTGTTCCAGAATATGTGGCATTTAAAAGCCCAGGAGCAGGGAATGAAAGGAAGGAAAACTTTTTTTTTTTTTTTTTTTAAATCTCATGAATTTAAATGCAAAGATTCTCCACAAATTTCCTGGCAACAAAAACACAAAAATAAGGCACTGTGCAGTGAGTTGTCTTTCCCTTCAGGAAGGCGACATTTGAAGCTCACCTCTGAGCTGCTCAAGCCCTTACCGTAGAAGCAGTTGGAGAAGTGGCCTCTGTGGGCATCCCCATAGGTATCAGCACAGGACCCTGCCCAGGTTGCAACATCTCAGGCTCAGGAAGAACCTTTGCCAGGCAGCCACAGGGCCGCTGCCCCCTGGTGTCATTCCAACTTAATCTCATAGATCCTTGTCAGGCTCCAGTTCCAGACAGTAATTTTTGCAAGGTATAGAAACCCCCTACACTAAGTGCCAAAGAAAGGCTTCTTCGTACCAAAGAAGGACTGGGTCACCAAGCATGTCTCTCAGTAGGAAACCAGAAGGCATGTGACCCCATGGGTGGGGATCCAAGCCCTGCCGTGTGCTAAAGTGAGTGAGGGCCTCCTGGTAGACCTCTGTCTACCTGGTTAAAACTGTTTCAGTGATTTATTACTTAGGAGCCCATTGCAAGAGCTTTACAGACACATCAGGAATCTCTCTGGGAGACAGAATACAGGGGCAGAATCATTGTGGAGCTGCCTTTATCTCCCTTCCTGGAACAGCACAACCAACCCTAAATGGGCCATGAGCTTTGGGGCCTGCCAAGAAGAACCAGTGAAATGGCTGCAAGTGTTTCTAAAGACTTTACTGTAGCTGGTTACAGCAACCCTGCAAGAAGCCCCTGCAAGTCTTTCCTGGGGATGACACTAGAAAGGGCAAATGGAAACACCAAGCGCGTCCTGCTCTTGCTGTGCAGGTGGCTATGTCCCCCAGAGTCACTGTGGATACTGAATTAGAAAACTCAGAGCCAAGCATGTTGCTTTAGGCTAAGAATCCCAGCATTCTGGAAAGTTGAGGTAGGAGAATCACAAATCTGAGCACAGTCTAGGCAATGTAGTGACTTAGCAAGGCTATATCACAAGATAGAAAAAAAATTAAAAAGGGGAGCTGGGGTTATAAAGGATATAGGCTCAAAATCTAGGAGAAAGAGAGAGAGAGGGAGGGAGAGGGAGAGAGATGCATAGAGAAAGAGACATGCACAGAGACAGAAAACAGAGAGCAAGAGAGCAAGAAGAAGAAGAGGAAGAAGGAGGAGGAAGAGGAGGAGAAGGAGGAGGAGAAGGAAGGAGGAGAAGGAGAAGGAGAAGAGAATAAGCAAGGATGAACTGCAGCTCCTGGGGAAAGACAGGGTTAGATGGCTTTGAGCCTTTCATCGCAATCCCTCCACACGGGTCCCCATTTTGTATGTGTTCCTGTTAAAGACACTGTATTGATATATATATCGCTGCCTCATTGGCCCTGAGCCCATGGCCAGCAGCCCTGCACTCTGCCTCTCTCTTTTTCTGCCAGTCATCTGAGCTCACCTAACTCATGTGTTCTGCCTGTGCTCCACAGGACACACCACTAGAGAACAGCAGCCAACATATACCACTGTCCCTGGGGCAAGTTTAAATAGTCAAATCTACAAAAGTGCAAAAACCTGATACTACACAGGCTTCAGGAAGGATCCACGCATGATTAGAGCATGGAAGGTGACACCAAGATGGCAGAGCTTCACCTTGCTCCACTTCAGTAGGAACCTCCCGCTGGGTTCCAGTGTTTATTGCTCTGTGTATGTCTACAAATGACTATGAAATCTTTATCAGTCATTTGTACTGGGGTCACAATCTGTTTTGCTGAGCAGGCAGATTCACAGATATGATATTTAGGAACAGTGAGAACCACTGAGAAGTGAACAGCGAGCACTGGGTGTCTCTGGGAAGATTCCAGAAAGCCTATTTTTTATTTCTTTTTTTTTTTTTTTATTATTATGGCCAGTTCAGCCTGCTCTGGGAGTAGGGCTAGTGTGGCATATGGTGCCAGGGATCAAACCACGGTCCCTGTGGTTCGCTAAGCTTTCCTAAGCAGGTGCTTTAGACTGCTGAACCATCTCGCTGGTCCCAAAAAGCCTACTCTTATTTCACATTTCCCTGAAGATCTATAAGATATACTAGAAAAATGTGGTGAATGTTGAAATTAAAATACATTTATTATAGTAAAAGTCACACTGGCCCTGACTCCCTTCACAGTACATTCATGTGATTCTAACACATGTACCTCGTTCTTGTCACGTTCTAGGAGCAGTTCTGAACACCGCCCCCCTTCCATGAGTGTCTCTAGCAGCAATGTCATGGCTGCCTTCATGTCCTGAATCAATCCATTCACTTTTTATGGTCATTTTGACTTGGGAGAAGGGCTCAAAGTCGCATGGTGCCAGACCTGGTGAGTAAGGCAGATGAAGACGCACTGTCATGATTTACAAGTCGCTCCTCCATTGAGTTAGCTCTCAGCAGCATTTACTGTATATATATATATATATATATATATATATATATATATATATATATATATATATATCATATGTTGTAAAGACACTGACAAAGGAGGAATTCCAAAATTTCTTTGAAAGTGGCAAGAATAATGGGACAAGTGTGTGAAGTGAGGGGGAAGATTTTCAGGGAGCTAAATGGCAATGTATCTTGTCTTTGCCACGTTGCCATGTTCTAGGGTCTGAACTCTTAGAGAGGCTGTTTCCTTGCTGCTTACTGCTCTACCATCTTAGTTGTCTATCTCAGTAATGTATCCTTTACTGTAACAATTATTTAATCATATATATATCATTCAGGATTTTTATCCATTTACCATTGCTATCTTGATTATACTAAGCTCTGAAACAGAAGCACATTATATTACTTGAGCCATTCACATGGAATTATGGAAACACTTGCTCAGCTCCCTTGATGAAGAGCACTGACTGGAAAGTCCATTTAGAAAGGCCAGTACTGGTGAAGACTAGAAGTGACGAAGGAGGACTGTAGGCCCAGAGGCAGCAAAACATAAAGACTCTATGCATGGAAAGTGTGTCCTGCCCTCTCAGGAGGAAGCTGGGTCCTAGAGGACCATTGTCCTGAGGCCAGTGTACTGCTCCATCCAGTTCTTCCTTCTGCTCCCCCACCCCTAGAGGACTTGCCAGAATCCTCCTGGGCTTCAATGCTTCCTCCAGAGCTGAACTCACAGACACAGTTCACTTGCCCACTTCTGAAAGCACTTCCTGCTTATCCTGGGGGCTGGGAACATCTGTGCTGAGGCCAGTTTGCTCTGCATGGTGACCCTGGGGTCTTCATTCACTGGTGTCAGCAACCATCTCCGTGTGTCTTTCCACTCTGGCAAAGCCCTCCGTTGAGTTTGAGCAGGTGCTGGTGTGTGAGTCTCCTCTTACCTGGTGAACTGGCTTCTGAAATTTTGCCACCACCGTGAGGGTTTGGAGTCTGCCCACCTCCTTGTCTCCACAGTGTAGGAATGGTGTACTCCTTTTTAACCCCCTGACTCAAGGCTGACCTTTGCCCCCCAATTCGCCATGGTCTTGTCCCGATTTTCCAGTTTCCTGACCTCTTGCTTGTCTTGATCTTTGGCAGCCACAGGCTCTGCAACCTCCAGCCTGCCTGCTTAGCACCTTCCTGTGAGGCTACTTCCTGCTGGTGTACCCCCTAACCCCACGAGATGCTCCAGTGGTTTATGTTCCTTCTGGGGAGGGGTCTGATTTCTGTGCCCACCTCAGAGCATCCTGCCAAGTGGCTTGGCCAAGGAAGAACAAGGACTTGGGCGCAGCCTTGCTACTGCCAGGTTGGTCACTGGCTAGGCATGAGCTGCTTATTGACAGGCAACATGTACAGTAAGTGTTTAATTTTCTTCTGGGTCAATGACAATCTTAGCATGTTAGAGGCTGAAGAGACACTGCATGCTCTTGTATTGAAGTTAAGAACAGAACCCTTAGAAAGTAAAGAACTTGCCAAAAGTCACACTGCTGATCAGAGGCAGGACAACCCTGTAGGTCATCTGGTCTAAAGCCAAAGTGGTTCATTACACACTGCATGTCTCCTATTTAGTTGAAGCTAGCCCAGGAAAGAAGGTAGTCTACACTGCTTAAAAGGACCTGACGTTAGTTACAGGAACCACTGTAGCTGGTTTAATAACTTCATAAGCGAGCTAGGTGCCTACAACAATGCTACAGGAGCCAGAAGATCAGGTCCTCGCTGGCTTCTAGAATTGACCAACAAAAGTGAACACAGGGGTTTACCTTTTATGTGCCTCTCTGGGGACTCGGGAAACTTCTGTCCTCGCCAGGGATCCAAGCTCTCTTGCTTTCCCATGACCTGGGAATCAGGAAATCACTCCCAGAACTGTGTGGTCTGGAGCAACACAGGCTTATGGTGATGTACAAAAGCGTTGTGTGTTGTTCTGTCCCTGTCCAGCTCCACTTCTAAATCACGTGTCTGATCTGTGCAGGCGCAGGGTGGTGTGTGCTTCCAGTGCCAGGTACTCAAGAGGCTGAGACAGGAGGGCCACTGGAGCCAGGAGTTCAAGGCCAGCCTGAGCAGCATTATGAGAACCTGTCTAAAGCAAGCCAACAGCAAATTGATCTCACTGGCCAATGCAGCTAATTGGTATAACCTGAGTCAGAGCCAGAATCCTGTCTTCCGGGGGGGGGGGGGGGGGCCTGGGGTGTAGGCTTTCCTGTCAGTGCAATGCAGGCAGGAGGAAGCTAGACTGGATCGGAGGGGCCTAACATACAGAGTTCTCACCCACTAGGCTTCAGTTTCTTTATCTACAAAATTTGATGATTTCATAGTTGTTATTGACAGTAGGAGATTGTACTATAAATGAAACAAGAATCCAGAGGCATCCCAAATGGTCATAGGCAATAGCTACTGCTTTTACGATTTTAGCAATGAACTTGGGACAAGTTTCAGTCTGTCCTCAGCTGCCTTGAGCTCGCTTCTCTGTGTACTCACCTCAAAGTTTTCACCATTGTCAGCCCCAGCCATTAAACAGGTATGGCTGACTTTGAAAAAAACAACTTTATGTATGTAAGTATGTATGTTATGGCCAGCTCAGCCCACCCTGGGGGTGGGGCTGGTGCAGCACGTGGTGCTGGGGGCCGAACCACTGTCCCTGTGGTTGCCTAAGCTTGCCTAAGCAGGTGCTTTAGACCACTAAGCCATCTTGCCAACCCCTGGCTGACTTTGGTTATAGAAACTGAGTCTTCATTTAAAAAGGGAAGACAGACTTATCAAGATTGTGTATTGAAATAGACATTTGGAAATAGTCTTATCACTCTTTCCATAGGAACAAAAATAAGGCCCAGGGGAGACCAAAGCAAAAATGATCCCAATAAAGTCACTAATGTTTTACCCAGAACCAGCACCAGTCTAATCCTCTTTCCAGTACAAATGACCAAAGACAGCAGAGATGGCTGCATCTTCAATTTTGCAAGATATTGTAAAACCATTTAATGAATTCCATTTTGTAAAGTATATCTTAGCAAATATATACAGATTGGAGGGGAATTCTCATTATTCTAAAAGAAAAAACACAATAGAGTCTCAAACAACAGTTAACACCATGAATGGGAAATATTGGAGGTGTAGTACTCCTGTTAAGATCAGGAGTTAGATGACAGTGACTTCTAATGCTGTCATAATTTAATATTGTCCAGAGTCATAGGTAATTCACTGAGAAGAATAAGAAGTAGAGCATGTCAGTAGAAAGCACACTAAATTATAATTGTTTGCAAATCTTTGATGTTATACCTAATGTATAATTATCTCCCAAGAAAACACAAAAGAGTCCATTGAAAAATTACAGTCATAGCTATAATAAGAATTCAATGATATGGCCAGTTAGAAACATATATATTTAAAAAGTTAACTGTTTTCTTTTATCTCAGTAATAATAGGTTTGAAATTATAATGCACAGATAAAGACCTATTCCCAACACAAATCATTGATTATCTAGAAATAACTTAGGAAGACATGTGCTGGGCTTGTGAGAAGTAACAATATTTTACAAAGGACGTAATATAATGGAGACTTGGATAAATGAAAAACAGATTTCATCCCTAGAGGTAAAGACTAATAGTATGAAGATGTCACTTCTTTCTTAAGAAATATATCTCTTTAAATGCATCTACAATAAAAATCTTAAAAAGTAATCTATAGAGATTTTTAACAAGATGATTCTAAAATCTGTCTGAAAGCATAAATAAATAAAAACTAATAAAGCATTGCCATATTTTATTTATGGGAAGCTCTATATTTAGCCAAAGCATTAAAGCATATAGTGGAGGATTTCATGTTAGAGTCGTGTTCGTGGTTTCTTTCAAGGTAGGGGAAGGGCAGGTGAGCCAGGACCTCAGGAGAGACTCGGACCCATCTGTTATACTTTATATCTCTATGAGGCAACTGTGTTAAGGTATTAACATTTATTAATAGTAACAAACATAGTAGGTAATGTTATGCTAGAAAGAAGGCTGAGAAAGTTCATGACTCTTCACTCCTAGAGATTTAGATTTCTCAGTAATTAATACAGGAGAGCTTTTGCCTAAGAATAAACCAATGACACTAAAAATAACAACAATGAAAACCTAGACGTAGGGGCCCGGCAGGATGGCTCAGTGGTCTAAATCGCCTGTTTAGGAAAGCTTGGGTGGCTACAGGGACCACGGTTCGATCCCCAGCACCACATGCTGTGCCAGCCCTGCCCTCAGGACAGGCTGAGCCAGCCATAAAACTAATAAATAAATAAATAAACAAAAGTTCTGAAACAAGAAAAAAAAATAAATAAAAAATTCTTAAAAAAGAAAAAAGAAAAAGAAAACCTAGACATAGATCCAAGGAGAGTTCTTCCAAACTAGTGAGGAAATGAACAAAGAGTGATTTTGAGAACGCCACTGATATTAAGGTTACCAGATGCCGGGCATATCACTCAGTGCCATAAAGGCCTGCCTGGCAAGTGAAAGGTCCTGAGTTTGATCTCCCTGGTACAAGGACAGAAAAGAAAAGAAAAAAAGAAAAGAAAAGAATACTGTTGCACTTTAAATAATTTTTTCTTTATTTTCTTGGGCAGGGTCTCACTATGTAGTTAAGGCTGGCCTCAAACTTGCAACGATTCTCCTGCCTCAGCCGCCCAATGATTTTATTTATTTTTACCAGAGAAATTTTTAAAAAGTGTAAAATGAAAACAAAAGAGCAATTAGAAAACATTATTATACATTTATCTGCTTTCAGGGTAAAGAAGTCAAAATCTGAGCCCAAATATAAAATACTACTTAATGCTGATCAAACCATTGGTAGGATGAGAAACAGGCCATCTTGAACTTCACAGAGGAGAGGGCCTTTGTAGAATCTTTTGGAAGCCTGTCTATAAAGAGCTTTCATAGTGCCACTACCCTTTAACCTAATAACTCATTAAGAATTTATCTTAAAGCAACGAGCAGAGAAGTACAGCAACTTCGTGGAGAGGTTGGGGATTAGCTCAGAAACACAGTGCCTGCCAGGTAAGCATCTGGTCCTTGTTTCAATTCCTGGCACCAAAAACAAATAAATAAAAACCAAACAAAAAAAACAAAAACAAAAACCCTTTGTCTATAGGATCTTTGCACTCACACACAGCCTGTGTTGGAGTGTGCTTCTAGAGAAATTTATGCTGGAAATGCCCAGAAAACTCCTGTCAGGGGTTTAGGACACTTGCTTTTCCCTAAAGAAACCATTTTTAGTTTCACTGTTCAGTATTAGCTTTTTATGCAAAGTAAGGCACAGAACATGAAGCCCTTTGAGTAGCTTCTTAATTTATATCATTTCTTCCACACTCATTCTTTGACAGACTGTATTATTTCTTTTCTTTTTTTGTACAGATCAGAGACAGAGTCTTTTATTTTTCTTTCTGAGACAGGGTCTCCTTATGTAGTTCAGGGTGGCCTCGAACTCATTATGTAGCTCAGGCTGGCCTCAAACCTCAAGCAATCCTCCTGAGTGCTAGGATTATAGGTATTTGCCATCACACCTGGTGAGACAGAGGCTATATTTCAGAGAGTAATGAGCTTAGTTGGATGTCTGAATTTAATTTATCCTCTTATAGGGTTTTTTTTTTTTGTCTTTTTTGAGACAGGGTCTTGTATGAAGTTCAGGCTGGCCTTGCGCTCACTTTTGTAGCCCAGGCTGGTCTCGAACTCAGACCAACCCTCCTGCCTCAGCCTCCCAAGTGCTGGGATTACAGGTGTGCGCCACCACACCCAGCCTCTTATAGGTTTTAATAAACCGTTATGAGATTTTTTTGGGGGGATGACTTACATTTATTATGTGCACGCATAGTATACATGGTATATTGTTATTTTAAAAATTATTTATATTTGTTAACCTATCTATCTATCTATCTATCTATCTATCTATCTATCATCTATCTATTATAGGGTCTTGCTATGCAGCTCAGACTTGGAGTGATTCTCCTGTCTCAGCCTCCCCAGCACTGGAATTACAGGCATGTGCCACCACATCCAGTTTTGGTGCTTGGCAAGTGGGGGCCTGGGGTTCTGGAACCAGCACACATGTGGGACTGGGGTTTGAACCTGGGTCCTTCCACTTGCCAAGTAGGCACTTAGACCACTGACCTACCTCCCCAGTCCTACACATGATATATTGTGTTGCACAGTAATCTTCTTAGGAAAAATTAGCTTTGCAACTCCCAGTTCAGACTATAAATTTTTCACTCTGTTTCTAGGAAAATAAACAGTGACACTCTGAGTGGAATTGGGAAGCAGTGGTGAGAGAAGCACCTGCTTATGATTGCTCATGGTGTTGCTGCCTCTCAGGTGAAGACCTGGGAACAGCTGCAAGGGCGGTGTCTGCAGTTAGCGTGACTGGAAATATTGCTTGAAGTTACAAACTACAGGGTGAGGCTATCAGTATTCCGTGCTTTCACATAATAGTTTGTAACTCCAAGATACCATATCAAGGAAGCACTGCCAAACCTACACCCAGCTAAGTGTACTGTCCTTACTCTCTGAAATTATCTTTGAGGCTATGTGTTTTCATAAAAAGCCTCTGTTTATCTCAGAGAACAAACTCTAGGACCCATGTACAGTCTTCAGGTTCAAGTATGAAAGTTTATTGCAGGATCATGGTAGGCTGCTGACGTGTGGACAGTTCTGCGGTGTCTGCTAGGTGTCACACCCCTGGACGGACTGGTGAAGTAGCAGCAGCACAGAGCACAAAGGAGGGACACGTGAACAACCTTCTCACTACCCTGCTTACCTCTTGTCCAGTCTGGACACTGTATCACAGTCAAAGCAGTGGTGACCCCACGGCTCAAGCGGTCCTTTCAAGTAACAGGAATCCACTTCTTTACCATTCACTAAAGAAAGGGAGCTTTCAAAAGGTGTCAGGCCTTAGGAAGTGTCTTGGGACAGAGCCAGGAAGTCTTGGCTTTCAGGCTGAAGTGGGAGTGGGGGGCGGAGGGGTCGCTGCCGGCACAGCTTTTTTTTTTTCTTGGCTGCCCAGAGTTCATGAATTGCTCTTCCTACCCATGGCCTGAAGATGTAGCTGCGCTTGGATCCATCTCCTGAGATGTAATCCTGCCCACTTCTGCTTCCAACCTCCCTGACTGAACTGCCCTCTGCCTCGGACCAGAAAGTTAAAAGGAAGAGTTAAAAAACTAGGTGGTCTTGTTTTATGTCCACATAAACGCTAGTAGTTATTACATTAAAATTTATTTCCATCTCTTTGTTTATGCTGCTGGTCTTATTTTTTCTGATATTTGGAAATCTTTCAAGAAAGTGCAGTACAAAGAAAGACACATGTTCTTTTATTTTGTTTGATGAAATTCCTTCAGAGTTTGTTCTGATGATAGGATCTGGATGATTGAACCTTTTAGTGCATGAATCTTTCTTTCTTTCCTTCCTTCCTTCCTTCTTTCTTTCTTCTTTTTAAGACAGGGTCCTGCTATGCAGTTCAGGCTGGCCTTGCGTTCACTTTCTGCAGTCTAGGCTGGTCTGGAACTTGCACTGCTCCTTCTGCTTCTGCCTCCCAAGTGCTAGGATTGCAGGTGTGCGCCACCATGCCCAGCCATTTTTTTGTGTGTTCCACTGTGAAAACAATCTAATTCATCTCTGCTTGTCCAAGCTTAGTGGAACAGAAGTTCATAGATCAATAGTAGTCCAACAAAGACTAGGTTTTGACACATCAATTCTATTGCTTAAGCACTTAGTCTAGCTGAATGGACAGGGGAGAGGAACTGCATTAACATTAAAGTCTCATATTTTTTAGCTATTTATTTCAGAAGAAATAAAATCTTTTTAGGTGTTATTAACTATTAGGAAGCATTCACTAAAATGTCTTAATAAGTAGTTAATTTTTTAATATTTTTTTATTTTTTTACCAGACCAGGGATTAAACTTAGGACTCTGTGCTTGCCAGGCAGGAACTTATTCTACTGAGCTATCTTCCCAGCCCCTAAGTAGTTAATTGTTTAAGACATGTTGAGACAGTCTTATGGGTTAGGATATTAACGAGCTTGTAGTTCTCTGAGTTTCTGTCCCAAGGTTCTACATGTTTATAGAATTACCCATATGAACTCACAGGCACTGGAATGAACTATTTTTTAAAGTCTGAGCACACCAGACTATAATCGAAGCACAGGCTCATTCATCTTTATATGACAGGAGGAACAGTGAGCATTTCACCTTTTGGCTGGTGGACTTTCCCCAGGACTGAATAATTTAGATTGTTTTCAAGCCAGAGACTTTGCTCCGCTTAACGGCTTTCTTGGAAGTTTGTTTCCAGAGACATTAGGTAGGTAATGCCAGTAAGGTAGTAGTGTCAATTTCAATATGATATTGAGAGGATGGAGTTTAAGTTAATTGTTGCATATGAACTGAGAACTAATAGGAAAGCTGATTTTGCATATGGATTATACTTGGCTTGGTTTCTTGTGGCAAAGTTTAAGAAAAGATAGAAGTCAATGTCCTTCCATGGCCAAAGGTCTAGAGGGACTCAGATGGCAGCTTCCGGGGATTGGAACCCCGCCCCTCTCCTACTATGTGGCTCTGCCCTTTTTAACTGTCCACTCCAGGTCCTTCCCAGGAGGAGGAAAAGACTTGAGAAGGAGTTGGAGGAGGGTGTTCATCAGTAGTCTTTAAGCGGATTTCTGGGAGGGAACCCCTGAGCTTTTGTTTCTGTGCTGTTGGCTGAGTGTGGGCCATGTCCACACCTAACTCCAAGGCATGCTGACAATTATGATCTTTTCTTTCTAGACTACTATGTATCCAGTTAAAAACTGAGGCCAAGCCAGGGAAACAGCTCGGTAGAATAATCGCTTGCCTGGCAAGCACAGGGTCCCAAGTTCAATCCCTGGTCCAAAAAAAAAAAACAAAAAACAAAATTGAGGCCAATTCTGCTAAGGGTCAAAGTAAGAACAGGAATTCAGATAGCAGACAGCAGCAGGTTTCACAGTCAAAGCGGAATTTTGCATGCTAGAAACCCTCTACTTGGCTCTGGGCTCTTCAAGGATGTTCATAAAACACTCCAGACCCTCTAGAAAAATGAATCTGTTCTTACTTGTAGTATTGTCTCTGAAACCTACCCATGTATCATGTCTTAGCATTTATATATATTTTTTCTTAAAGCTTCTTATCATAAAAATAAATTCATATTAATTGAACAAATTAATGCATTTTACCAACATTGCCAAACATTTCTACACTCCCTACTACTTTTTCAAAGTTTATTTTAAAAATAGTTACTAGTGCCTGTACACGTATATCACATATTTTGATGAGATGCATTTTTCCTTTCTCTGTCTCTTACTATCCCCTCCCTCCTGTACTTATCTCTGTTTCTCTTGCCTTTTTTTTTTTTTGATACCAGAACTTGAATTCAGGACTGTGTGTTTGCCAGGTAGGCACTTATGCTGCTAAGCTATCCCTCCATTCCCTTCTTGTCTAATAATAGCTGCCTGTCTACTCTCATGCCAAGCCTTGGGGACTTTTTTGTGAACCTACTTTTTTTTTTTTTGCTTTAAACAATTTATTTAACTGAAATGGACTTACATTTGTTTCTTAAATGACTTCCATTTATTTGGATACATCTTTTCCCAATGGTGATTTACAAGATCTTCAAGCCAATATAAACATTTTATAAATATTTGGGTATATACCTGCACTATACCTCAGCTATACTTTTCAGCAAGAAAACACTGAAGAGTAAAGACCAGACACAATTACT
>PVJA010044515.1:0-16130 GCA_004027025.1 Myocastor coypus | reverse complement strand
CCGTGTTGGTTGGCTACCTCTGCCGCCATTTTGTTGCTGTTCTGCCGCCATGAACTGGATGCTCTCCGCCCTGCTCCACTCAGCCTTGGGCCAGCCGAATATGGACTGAAACCTCCACAAACTGTGAGCTAAATAAACCTTTCCTTCCTTCATTTTGAGTGTTGGGTATTTGTCCCAGCAACGAGCAAAAAGTAACTAATACAAATGTGTTTTGTTAACTGAGTCAACTTCGTTGACCCAAGCATTTAGAGCTTATCTGTATGTCACATGATTAGAAAATCATTGTTTTTGATTTCACATTAGTCCTTAATATTACCACTAAAGTGACTGGTTGGCAAGTGTCCAGTATTTTAACTTTTGAATATGAAATGTTACAATAACAAAGAGCTTCCTGTTACTGGCTATTCTTTTAGATTTGTATATTTTTTTCCCCAAACATTTAGCAAGCAACAATGGTACAAAGTAAGAGATAGAAGCAGGACAGCCATTTTAAAAAGAATTTCCCACCTATTTTGCTTTTTTTTTTTCCTTCTCTGGAACTTTGAATGTTCCCTTTTCTCCTTAGTTCTTCGGAAAATGAAAGTGTTATTAATGGAAACTTCGATATGGTTTTGTTGTTGTCGTTGTTCTGCTTTATTAAATTTCCATTAAGTTCTGTATGACATGCCCCAGCATAATTAAGTGTGGAATTTTAAGACTCTAGCAACCATTCCAGAGTATTGTGTTCCTGGTTCCAGATGAGAATCATCATGAATATGAGGCTATCATGTATAGCAAGTTCAAGGCCAACCTGAACTACAAAATGAGATACTGTCGCTAAAATCTAACTAGCTAAATATTAAAAATAGAAATCAAGATTTCCATCTTCTGTCTTTTTGTTTCAATATGTTATTCTATCAATTAGTGCATATATTTTATGAAAGTATCAGGGGCTAGAATATAAAACATGTGAGAAACTAACATCTTGAAATCATCCTAGCTTGAAAAGAAAAACTTTATGAACTTTAAGGACAATAAAATTTTTTCATTTCTGACAAATAAATAAATAAAAATAAGCCTGGCTAGTGCGCGCTGGGCTCCTTACTACGCAGCTGCGCAAAGCGCAGGGGCAGCGCTACGGCACTAATGACAACAGGGTTACCCCTGTATGTGGCATGGGAGCAGGAAGCCAGGACCTGCTGGAGCCGCGGGACTGCACAAGGTGAAGGCACTCTTCCCAGGGGAGGCGGGCCCGGCTGGCGGCCCAGGAGCAGAGCCCTAAGCACAGGAGTGAGTGAGCCAGAACAGCTGCTTCCTGACATGTGGAAGCCTGTGCAAGTCCCTCTGTCTTCCAGAGAACGCTCTGACCTTGTGGAACGTGTATGCTTTAGGAAAGGAATTCCTCACGCCGACACTGCTGATGGAATCCACAGCCTTCCAGAGATGCAAACCGAGTTGCTCTGTTCTATCCACTTCAGAGTCTCAGGGGAGAGCGGAAAGAGGAAGAAACCAGCAGCTTGCGGAGTCGGGTATTGGCTGAAAGAAGGGCCCAGACAGGAACAGGGGGGGGACAGCAGTTGCGCTCCGCAGTCCTGGCCTTCCCAGCTCCCACCTCACCACCCACGACAGACTCAAGCACAGTTGCAATGGGACTTGGCCTGGCTCGGCAACCTTTAGCCACCTGATCCCAGATGCCAGCTTCCTCCTGGCCTTCTCTGCTGCCATGTTCCCTGCACCAATTCTACACAAGAAAGAGCCTTCCATGACCTAATTGGGCAAGTGTCTGCCATTGGACAAGTAATTTTCAATGTGAAACAGCTATGGAAGTAGTTTGCTATGCAGTCAAAGTACTTAATGGTCGGAGCCATGGTAGAGGGTGAACGTGGAAAGAGAGTGTGTCATTCGACTTAAATACTGCTCTTTATATCCAGAGTAAAAAACACCCACAAAGTGCCAGGAGTGGTAGTGCACACCTGTAATCCCAGCACTTGGGAGGCTGAGACAGGAGGGTTGCTGGAAATTTAAGTCTAATTTGACCTATACGGTGAGTTTAAGGTCAACCTTTGCTATGGAGTAAAGCCCTATCTCAAAACAAAAGCAAACAAACAAACCAAATCACCGGCAGGGCTGGGCATGGTGGTGTGATCCCAGCACTCTGTCAGGCAGAGGTAGAAGGAGTATCACTAATTCAAACCTAGAAGTTTAGGGAGATCTTGTGTGAAAATCAAAACAACGACAAAGCCTGAGGGTGCAGCTCAGTGTGCAGGACTGAGTTCAGTTCCAGGAAGTATAAGAAACAACAGCAAACAAAGCCCTGGCACCCAATCCAAAAGCCTAGTGTGCAGTCAGTCATTTATTTCTCGAACAGATTTACAGCCAGTTTTGACAATAATTGATTTTTAGTACACATAGACAGTAACCTTGAATGTAGTTGTAGCAAAGAATTCTGCTGAAAGATGGAACAGTCATATATTCAGGTTTAAATGAAACACAGTGAGGTAGGATAATCCTGCAGACCAGAAACTAGGAGCTCAGAGCTCTCCCTGTGGCCCAATTGGGCAGCCTCTCCTGTAGCATGACCCGGTCAGGCTCTCGCTCCCTCGGCTTTTATTCACGTCATCATCATTATTTAAGTCAAATATTTAGACAGGCGATAACCTGGGTGGTTGCCAACACTTCGTGCTGCAAATCTTGAAGAATTATCATAAATACAACTTTTCTTAATTCAAGGAAAAGAATCGTGGGTATCATTTTTTGATCTGCTTAGTTTAGTAACCTCATTTATAAATCTAACCAATTACTAATGACAACTTTAGACTTTTTGTAGGATTATGATACTAACTTGGATGAAACTGCTAACTTGGGGTCTTAAACTTTTATATAAACAGTTTTGTTATCTCTTATCTGCTTTCTGATCTATAATAGACAACTTAATCCAATTATGGCAAGAAATAGTGGGCTGCCTAAAATGTATATTGTGGATCTAAGTTAAGGACTAGGTACTAAAAATTAGGGATGTGAAGAACCAAGTACTCATATGAGGTTCTAAATATAGAAATTTGCTCACTAATAAGGTCTGAAGCTTGAAAAGGAGGCCAGTGTGGTGCTTTACAAGCTAAATAGCTGTAGTTAAAACCAAAATTGGGAACTTTGGGCAAATATGTAGGTGCTGCTGCTTTGAAGTTCCAATAAGTGACATGAATAACTACAAATAAATGCCAACTTGATTTTTATTTGAATTAAGTATTAACCTTTTGGTATATTTTTCTTTTTATATGTACCATATTTTAAGTAACAGTCTTACTTGTAAATATAGGAGTATCAGTTTGTAGCTAACTATATTTTGATATTTTAAAGAGAAAAATCTCCAAATAGAACAAGTGATAACATTTCTTAGTAAAACTCTATCTATTAAAAAAAAAATGGAGAAATTAGACAAACAGAGCACATGTTATCACTTAGGGCGAGTGAGATAGCTCAGCAGACTGAGCACATGCTTAGGCACGTGGAGGAACTGGGATTCCATCCTTGGTACTGCGTGCTGCACTGGCCCTACCCCCAGGCTCACTCAGCCGGCCACGGAGCCCAGGCTGGGGGCACACACCTGTAATCTCAGCTCTGAGAAGGCCGAAAACAGGAGGATCATTCTGAGTCCAAGTATGTAGGGAGACCCTGTACCAAATACATAAGTTAAAGAGGGAGAGAAAGAGAGAGAGAGAGACAGAGACAGAGACAGAGACAGAGAGAAGGGACAGAGAGAGAGAGAGAGGGAGAAAGAGAGAACAAGCTATTTTCTCTTGGAAAAAAGATCTAATTATATATTTAAGACTTGAAAAACAAGAAACATATTATTAACCTTAGGAATCTTCAACTCAGAGCATATGGTGTGGTCCAAGCCACAAATCACACATAAATACCATGTAAGTGTTAAGAAGAACATAGAAATTTCTGTCATAAATACCTGGATTTGAGTATCTGAAAGAACTCCATCACTTTCTAGTTATGTATTGTTAAGTATCCTTAATTTCTCTGAGACCTAGTTTCTCCCTCTATAAAATAGCTTAACAGTTACAGAGATTTTAGAAAATATGACAAAGCAGTGAGTAAGAAGGCCTAAGAATACTTGGCAAACAGTTGGCTCCCCCAAGAAAGGACTGTCTTTGGATTAGGACTGTACTAGAAACAAATATTAAGAGGTCTCCAGTAGCAACACTTAATACCAATATCTGGGTGTCCTTATTTATGTTGTTACTTAAAATTCATATGTGGACCAGGGAGATAGCTCAGTAGAATAAATGTTTGCCTGGCAAGCACAAGGTCCTGAGTTCAATCCCTGGTACTACAAAATACTACTACTACTACTGCTACTGCTACTGCTGCTACTACTGCTACTACTACTACTACTACTACTACTAATAATAATAATAATAATAATAATAATAACAAATTTAAAAAAGAAATAAAATTCATACATGACAGAATTCACACTGATGTGTTCTACCTTACCAACTCTCTCTCCGGAGTCCCCTCTTAGACAGTTACTGTGGGCTTCACCTAACTGTATGGATGGAGGCCCAGCCATACTTTGCTGCCTTCTTTGAGAAACTGAGCACCTTTATCCTGCTAATGGGAACTGCAGTTTACAAACAAGTCAGCGGTGGTGCTGTAAAGAGGATGCCCGCTGACCAGCACCCTGTAGAAGGTACTTTTCATTCACTCTGAGTAAATCATTCGGCTTTGAAAGTCCCAGATTGAAATGAAATCCAGAAAACATTAAATTAAAACCATTCCTGCTTATATACGGATCTTTCAGCAAAGAACAGAAATTAAGCCAATTTTGAGATTTGTAAAGAGCATTTGCAATTATTTCAAATAATTGTTTAATGGTGAAAGAGCCACCCTAACGCACCCTGGCCTCTGCCAAGTAGGCTCGTTGGTGGTCAGCCTTGAGCCAGCACCTCAGACTGCTAACCTTTTCCAGGCTGGAACTCAGAGCAGGGGCTCAGGACGTGTCCATTTGGGGAAGCCCGTGTTTTCTCGGCTGGGCAAGCCACGCTGGAGGGCGATTTCTCTGGAGCCAGGAGCAGGGCCCACGTATTTGCTCAGGCTTTTGCCTGGAAGCAGGACTGTCAAAGCAGTGGTGTGGGGACTTAGTGCTTGGGACTTACTCAAGATGACGTAGCCTCGTTCACGGCATCAGTGTGCTCGCTATTCCATTTGTGCTTCAGAGTTTTGTTATTTTAGGAGTTAGTTCTTATGATCTGAAACATGTGCCCAGTTTGGTTGCTGTGCTCTTCACAGGGGCAGCCTTAAACAGCACAGGCTTTCCTAAAATGAGAGAATGTTTCTTCTTATGTGGGATTTATTCTTCGCCCATTCTTTTTAAGTCAAAATGAGTTAGTGGAGGCCAAAAAAGCCAGCCCTAGTTCTCCTTAGGGTTAGAATTCCTAAGGGTGCAACTGTCAGCTCTGATTAAGGGCAATGGGCTAAAAATAAAGTAGAGCACACCCTCAAAGGTTGCATGGGAATAAATATTTTGAATCTTTAAAAATTACAAGTGTATGTTACACACTGTATACACAATACATATTATAGTGGAGGAAGAGGACTGCGGTGTAATCTAAAATGTATTTTATTCCTTAGTGGCTTTAGACAAAACCCTTAATATTATTTAATTTTCACTTAGGCAACTGAGTATCCTGTACAATGAAAGGGTTGTGGTCATTTTGAGAAAAGAGTAGGTGGCAGAAAGGGGCATTATCTTTAGAAGTTTATGAGTCTAAAAGTCAACATAATAAAACGTCACAGTCTCAAAGGGAGCTATGTAAATGTGTTACTACAGTAGTTAAGGATATAAATGGCTTTCCTACTCATATAAACTTTTGCACAGCTCTTATATATATCATGAAAATATATATTTAACGAAGAGACCTTTAAGAATATATCAGACCAGAGAACTTTGCTTACTTAAAAAGTACATTAAATAAATTATCTTGTTCAGAGAATTACATTAGCACTGTCAGAACTAGCCTGTGGTACATTTTTTAAATAGATAGGTTATGCTTCAGTGAGGAATGGATTTGGTATTCCCATAATTTAAAAACTGAGTCAGAAGAAAAATAATACAAACATCCTCTCTTCTAAATTATATCAACAAAATCAAAGCACGTAATGTGCATATATGAAAATATTACAATAAAACCAATCATTTTCTACAATTAATGTGTCAATCATAATTTAAGCCAACAGTTACAGAAATAGCATGGATTCACATTTTTATACCACACTGAATGCTTCTCCCCACTAGAAACACAGGTACTTCGAAGGTGAAATGCTACATAGTATTTTTAAAGTACTATTATAGAAAGAAAATAATTGTATTTCATCAATACCCGTGATATTACTATTAGTATTCTATTTTAAAAGTTTCTAAAAATATCTCAACCATCTTAAGATCTATTATCAGAGCCTGTGCCATCAGTCACCAGATTGGTGTAACATTTATAGTATTTGAAAATGAGATGGAGTATCCAGGTCCTCCTAAACACCACCATTCTTGTGGTCCTTTATATAATGGGGGGTGCAGTATAGGCTGGAAGAGGTACAGGGTACTGGGAAGCCCCTTGAAGTGTTACGGTAATCACACTGGAGAGGGTGAATGTAATTCATTGACAGCTTTTGGGGCATACATGCGTGGGAGAAAGAAATGCAGATTGCACGAGGAATTTTTTTAACTCAGTCTATTTCATGTTAAACAAAATCTTGCATCATGTAGAACCGCATTAGAGGCTTTTCCACCCTGCTTTGTCTTCCCACTACTTCCTGTGTACTCACAAATGACCCAGTTTATGAACATGTAAGCTGGTGTTCTCCTTCTGGTTTACCCTCCTCTTATCTAAGAGAAATCACAAACGCATCTGCACACTGCTTTAATCAGTAGAGCTCGAAGTTGACACACTTATAGAGTTCTGCTTGCCAAAAATAGGATTTCATCTGTACTGGAATTTTTCTCCGCCCCCCTGAACCAGTTTAGCCCATGCTGTAGTAAACTCCAGCTCTTAGAAGTGCAGACTTGGGGAACACAATATTCGGTAGGTGGCGCTTCAACACAGCCCACCTGCTCCCAGGGCTTCTGCTACTCGACTTTCGCATACCTGTGGTGCAGCAAGGGGGCTTGGCCCAATTTGCTAACGCTGCCGCCGCGAGATCGCACTGCCAGGCAATAGCAGCGTCAAGCTACTGATGCAGCAAAAATATCTAGTCGAGTAGAACTATGGCTGCAGTGCCTGGTAATTCTCAGTGCACAAACACACACAATGTGTGCCCGTCTGCATCAGCTGTTTCTAAAACTGAAACCCAGAAAAGACAGACCTTAAAATACCACTGCTAGTTCAGTAAGTTCAACTTCCTATTTAATGTTTTATCAGGTTTGTGTTTAAGCCGTATTTTCTTTCTGTCATTATTTCTCCCCCTTCAAAAGTTTTTCATCAGTTTTATACCCCTAAGTCTTGAGTGTAAGTAAAGATTTCTCTTTCAAATAATGTTAGGACTTAACTCAATGAAAGAATACATGAAAGTGAATTTAAAAGAAAAATTCCATGAAAGAATTCATCCGCAGCAGCGCTACCTCCTGTGTCTATAAATCGGCATAAACCAGGATGATAAAATGGATAATGAGCCACGCGTGATGGATAAGCAGGAGTAGCTGCCTGCCGAGAAGTGTGCTGTGCAGAGATTTGCTACCCCAACACAGCTCCGCCTGGCCCACGGGTGTAGTGGTGTCTGCGATCTTCATCCGAAAGAAGATGAGGAAGGAGCATAGAGCACTTGGGCCATCACTGCCCCCTGATTTCAGGCAGGAGCCGCTGACAAGCCTTCCTGTGTACCCCCTGATTTGTCACCCACCATTCAAGGCTCAAAACACCATCGCAGCTACAGTAACTTGTTGTGTAGCTTGATAGTGTTGCACTGAAATTTCGTGAGTGTGTGATAAATATATTTTCACTTGAATATATTGCAGTATTACGAAAGTTCTCGCTTTTTTAATAAGTGCCTTTCAATCTGCTGCATTTATATAATTGCACTGAATTATACATTTCTAAGGACATCTTTTGGCAGAACAATGTACTATCCTATAACATTAATATGAAAATACAATTTTCAGATATTGATATTCCATAATTGACATAAAAGGAACTAATTTAATAAAGATATAAAAGTAAATGTTTTGTTTCTCTTGGTCTTTTGCTTTTACTGTACTTCACAGAGACATTTACAAAATTAACAAAATGATACATTTTTGGCTCTACTAGTTTTTAATGTTTTTTTAGACAATAAAACATAATATCACAATATAGTAACAAACGTAACTTTAAGAGTGATGACAAATATTGAACATGATTATTTTCCTCCTTGAAAGGGATCTATCTAATAGAAAAATAATCAGTGTTAGCTATAATTTCTTTGTCTATATTTCTGGAGAGAATTATTATGTGCCTCAACTAAATGAAGTCAAACTCAATTTTGAAAGTTCCTATTATGCTATAAGCCACTGCGTGTCTCTCTGCTGTACACTGTTTTCCTCTTCTAAGAAGCATGCGCTCTCTGTCTGTGCTCGTTTTTCTTTAGATTTTAATACTTCCTTTCTATTTCTTTGTTTTAATACACCTTCCCTGTGAAGAAGAAAAAGTCCCTCTAAAATTTTACATCTTTTTTATTACCATATATTGACATCCCTTGCTTCGTTGACTTTTTATTACAGTCCTGAGGTTAAAAAAAGAAATCGCCAGTGTCAGCTCCGCTGTTCGCTGATGCCAACTCAAGATTTCTGGCATTTTCTCTTTGCTTTCGGCTTCGTGGACATTTTTCACTCCGTCTTTATTTTCAGTAGAAGTCAGATTAAAAATAACTTCGAAAGATTTCGATTTTCTTCTCCCCTTCTTCCAAAGGTTTTGTGCCATGGAGCGCCAAGGTGAAGGACGCTGTGCGACCCGGCCCCCTTGCCCGCTGCCACCTCCTTGCGCCCTGGCATCTGGACCGCTCCGACCCCCGGCTCCCCGCTGAGCCCAGGCAGTGGCTGCTTCCCCCAGCGCAGGGCCAGCCCAGTCCCGAGCCGGAACACGGGACCATCTGATGCGAGACTGGCCTAATGAAAGTCCAGCATGGGGCTAAATGAGTTTCTACCACCGCTGGGTGAGGGGCTAATGATGGCACAGCTCCCTGGGCTGGCTGCTGCTGCTGGTCTCTTTGTCAGGGCATATGGCAGTTGGCTGAGTGCCTTCCTGTGTGATTTCCTAGTAGATTTAGCCCAGACTGCGCTCTGTTCTTGCTTCTCCTCCTCCCTCCACGGGCTCTCGCTTTGGCGCCCTCCTTTCCTGGCTCTTCAGTGCACGGAGGGTCTCTTAGGATGGTTGTTGGCTCAAAAATATTCACTTTCAGAAATACATTGTGAAAGTGCTATTAAAAAAAAGTGGGTGGAAAAGCCGAAAAATGGAAAAGGGAATCATATTGACCCTGTCAGTTATACTCAGTGGATGTTTTGTTGTCTTTTTTCTTCTTCTTCTTTGGAAGCACTGGAGCTAAAAGCATGAATTTCACACAACCAGCGAAGCAATCAGTTCGAAACTTGTTGAATGCAGGAACACAGAGGGAAGACCTTGATCGCAGAGCCTGCCTGCCTGCCTGCCGCCGTCGTTCTTTCCTGTGACTTCTTTCCTTCCTCTCTTCTTCCTTTCCTTCCTCCTCTCTCTCCTTCATTCCGCCCCTGTTACATCATGCGATCCATGTAGGAGTTCTGAGAAAATAAAATTACGCAATGCTTTTCACTACAAAATATTTTTAGTGGATTTGGTGTTAAGCTAAAGTGCCATACTAGACAAAAATACAAGTTACTTTGGTGTGTTCACTCTTCTCACCCATAAAATTTCTGAGCTGAGGAAAATTCTCATTAATAAGTGTATGTCATAGGCAAGTTCTGATTTTTGGTTCTTCTTTGATTTGATATTTATGGACTTAGCATCATGATTTTGATTTGTTATGAGAAAATGCTTATGGTAAAAATTGAAACAGTTCTTTGAATCCTAAAAATACTTCAAAAACATACATTTTACTCTTAACACATAAAAGCTCATTAACTACAAGTAAGTGCTTCACTGTCGATATGTGTACCTTAATATCTGCACATGATTATATCTGAATATTGCTTGTTCAAATCTGCTATTGGTTCTCAGACCCACTTTTACTTTCCTTATTAGATTTCATGGAAAAGCTTGAAGATTCATGATTATGAAGGCCCAACATAATTTTCAATTTTTACCCTTTATGTTACAATGTTACACATCTAAGACCAACAGGACTGGCTAGATCTGAAGCCTTATATATTTTGACATTAAATATGATGTTTAGGTCTTCTTTACTATGGATTTCTCTCTCTCTCTCTCTCTCTCTCTCTCTCTCTCTCTCTCCTCCCTTTTTCTTTGTCAATGTCATTAAACTTACTCTTTCACAAAATTCCTGAACTTCAATGTTAGATACAAAGTAAAATTTCCATAGCTACAAGGAGTAGCTCATTCTAATCCAAATATCCATGGCCCTTTCATAAAACTTGTTCTGAAGAAGTCAAATGAAGTCCCTGAGCTTGTGGGTAATTTGTACTGAATGGACCCATTTGTTGCCAAGGGTCCACACGGGCTCTGGCAGGTCCCTAGTGTCAGTTGCTCGGTCACTGATAGGATCCAAATGAGATTGTTTTCTTGTAAATCGCATGGTGCAGAGATGCCGCCACGTTCCATATGCCGTATGCCCCATTTTAATTTATTCCCATGACAAAAACTCCATTAATATAATTTTGGAACAAAGTGAAAATGATCGGAATTTTCTGTGTCACTGAAAAGCTAAGGCTGCTTTTTTCTTAAGGAAATATTGCTTTAAATATGCAAGAAAATACAGCTGTTCATTTACAAACTGTCTTCTTAATGCAGATGTTAGTCCCAAAATATTTTCAAATTTGCAGTAGCAAAGTAAATTGTAATGCTTTTCTTGTGTATTTATGCATTATGTTTTAGATTGTCTGGAATTTTTAAAAAAACTTTGTTTAAATTCTTTTCTGCAGCAAATTCATTGGATTTTTACTCTTTCGACCCTTCTGAGATTTACATTGACTTGAAGAAAACAAATTCATGCTGAGCTGTCACAACTGTGTTTTTGTTTTTGTTTTTGTTTTCCATGTGATTCTTCACCTGCAGAGCAGGTAAGATAATACGGAATAACAAGAATATAATGAGCTAAAAAAAAAAAAAGTCAAGAAGCGTGAATTATCACAATTTTTTCATCTCAGAAGAAAATACCATCTTAAAAGTTATTATAACCACAAATGTATTCGTCCACTGTGTGTCCTATCAGTCGCTGTGGTCACCTCGGTTACCTCATTTAATCACCAGTCATTGACCTTGGAGTTTAAACACAGGGCCAGAATGTCACCTGTGCTTTTCCAACCTTCATAAAGTCAGACCTGGAAATCACGACACTAGGTTTCATTTCACTTATGAAAATGCTTAATCTTCCTAAACTGTAAGTGTAGACTAGATACGCTTGGAACTTGAATGAGACTGTTTCTGATTTTTATCTCGGCTGTTAACTTCGACATTACTCACCACTGCATGGACTGTCACCCCACTATGCAAGCCCTGGAGGGGGGTGCTGTCATTAGATGGAAGGGTCTTCCCAAGCACAGGACGGAGCCTGCCTCCCTCAGGGAGAAAGGTCAAGGGTTGGCTGGTGGATCACTGCTGAGTCACAGGTGTCTTGGTACCGTTACTATTAGTATCACTTTCATTTTAAATAATTGGGACCTTTTCAGCTACTAATACACCCAAGGTTTGTATGATTTAATTAATTAGCCTGTCTGGAAAAAGAGAAAAACATTAAGAAAATGCTTTATTATTATTATTACTATTATTATTGTTTTGTATTTTAGGGAAGGGTCTACAGGGTGTCCAAGGTCTCACTACGAGATCAAACTCTTGTTTACAGCCTCCTAAGAGCTTGGTTTACAGGGGAGCACCACCACACCCAGTCTCATTTGTGGTCTCAGGGCATCCCTGGGGCAGGGCTAGCATGGCAGGCTTGGGGATCAAACCCTGAGCCCCACTGCTACTTGCAAGTGCTTTAATCCCCTGAGCTATTTGGCCAACCCTAGAAATGTCTTTGTATTAATTTATATATTTTAAAATTTAAATACTTATTTCTAAACATTAGTTTAATGAATAGCGTCTCAATATTTACAGAGCAAAGAATTTATGAGGAGTCTTAGATTTTCTTTTAGGGAAAACGTATTATAGGTCTCATCTACCTTCTAAAAACAATGGTAGAAGAGTTAAGCAAAAGAGTCCCGGGGCTGTCTAGCTATTCTTTTTCTTTTGTCAAGCTATGCCTTGAGAAGGAGCTCCTGCAGGCTGCTTCCCACTGCTCTAGACAGTGACTGTGATTTCAGTGATTCTGCTGTCACTGGGGACGCCCCATTGGTTGTCAGTATGTCAGTATATGAGTTTCTATACTCTTGAGCAGGTAGTTAACACAAGTAAGTTTATACATGTCTAGCTCCCCTCCTTCACAAATTACATGTTCAATAAAATTTTGCATATGTGAAATAACTTAGTTGAATAAATACATTAATATCTTGGTACAAGCTACAAGTAATCTCTATATCTGATGTAATTACATATTGAGCATAGCAAAATGTATAAATTTTAAGCAAGGGTAAGCATTAATTTTATTTTTGATTTTTCAGTAGTCAAGAAGACCCTTTTACTCTAAAGTAATCTTATATTTTATATAAGTTATTCATAAAAATAACCTAATAAAAGAAATTTTCAGTGTGTGTGCACATGTATTTTAGACATTCCTGGTGTCTGGAGTCCCATAGATTGTGGTTACATTCAAAGTTAGGATTTTAAATTCACAGGAAATACGTGTTTGGGGAGGAAGTAGTGTAGAATTTCGTACCAAAATTTTCAGAATGTTTCATATGTTATCCAAGGAAACATGCAACTGTCTGGCTACCTATTTTTCTGTCTATCTTTATGTGTCTGTGCTGTCTGTATTTCAACTGCTAATTGGTTTGATTTTCCTGCTCATGATTTCCCTTCTCAGTTAAAGCCAACCTCTAATTTCCGTAAAAACTAAATTATATAACTTGAAGTTTATAAGTATTTCTAAGTCCAAGCAAACCACTGATGGAATACAGAAGCAAAAAAAAAAAAAAGTATTTATTTACTCTTTGTAAGGGAAGGAAATATGAATAAAATATTATATTATGTTTTGTCGTTACTGAAGGACACAAAACTTTTTCTCCCCTCGTGGATATGTACAAGTTCTTACACAAAGCTACGTTTTTTATTGTCAGCTGTATAGAACCATATTGATCTACCAGATATGAATTTGGAGCAATTAATTTTGGATCAATAAGACCCATCAATATCAATAAATCATATGAACTGGTTTTAGTCTGATTATGAGAGGTGCTCCTTGGGTGATACAAGACTTCTACCAGCTCACTGTGTCAAGACAAGCGGGAAGCCAGTATGATGAGTCAAATGCCAAACCAGAAACACTGAACAAAGGAGTTTCAGAGCATACTTTGGTTATGCAGAACTGTAGCCAATGATCTCAATTTCTAAGAATATATATATATATATATATATATATATATATATATATATATATATATTTTTTTTTTTTTTTTTTTTTTTTTTTTTTTTTTTTTTTTTTTTTTTTTTTTTTTTTGTCTTTTTGAGACAGGGTCTCACTATGCAGCTCAGGCTGGCCTAGCGCTCACTTTCGCAGCCCAGGCTGGTCTCAAACTCGCACCGATCCTCCTGCCTCAGCTTCCCAAGTGCTGGGATTACAGGCGTGCGCCACCACACCCGGCTTCTAAGAATATTTTGAGGGGCCAGTGAAATAGCTCAGTGGACTAAGAGCCTGCTTTGTCAGGCACAGGGAAAGGGTTCAATCTCCAGTTCTGCATACCATGCCAGCCATGCCCACGGGGCACACTGAGCCAGTGGCAAAGTCCAGGCATGGTGGCACACACCTAGAATCCCAGCACTGCAGAGGCTGAAAATGGGAGGGTCACCACAAGTCTGAGCGCCTTAGTGTGACCCTGTACCAAATACACAAATGGAAAAAAAGAACGCTTTGAATGCAGGTGTCTATAGTAAGTCCTACAGATTTCAAGTCTCTTCATATTTTTAACTATCTTCTTAACATACAAGTTTAATATTTCCAAGACAAGTTGGGCAATCTTATTATTTGAAAAATTGCAACATACTAATGTCTACTTACAATTTTTCTAAAAATACTTTCAAATATTTTTTTCTTTCTAAATGACTTGTCTTCTGCCATTGACCATAGTATTCCCCCCAATTCACCTGCAGATCTGTCTTTAAATACTTTGACACAGATAACATAATTGGGCATTTAAAATTTTGACATGTCTGTTAATGTATGTGATACCATCTTTTACTTTCAGTCAAGAAATTTAAGATATTTACAAACATTTACAATTCTGACCTCCTCCCAAGAAGCATGATGTGACTTTTGGACAGTGAATTACTCTGTTTGATGCTTACAAGTTAAGTGATAGCATCTGTGCTTATTAATTAATGATATTTCAAGGCACGAAATCTTAAGTCTTCATTTTGCTCAATTTGGAAATTAACCAAGTCTCTTTGTTGTTAAAATAGCTGACTTATTTTTTTCTATGATTGATTGAACTAATGCCTAAATACATTTATTGTCGCACATTGAGCATAAACATGTTTTTATATGTCTGTAACTGTAGTCATTTAAGTACCAGTAAATATTTCTCAGAACACTATTGAAATGGCTGTCTCACACTTCCACAGATCAAATTAATAAACCCTAATGTTTTCTGGAGATTTAAAGAATGAATGATATTCAAAACCATGCAGAAGAACTCTTCTTGTCAGGATGCAAATGCCATTATGAAACCTTTATTACTAATGCAGAAAAGCAAGCAATGATTTAGCATCTCACTGTCGTCAATTCACGTTCAAAGCATCCTGACGCTCGATGCAGTGTGTTCCTGTCTCACAGCTGATGAACAGCACTTGCTCAGAGACACCCAAGATACCATCATCATATTGGTGGCCTTCTTGGGGGCTGATACTTGTTCTAAAGCTGAGGTGATGAGCTCAGTCTTAAGGGAATGATTTCTGGAATTTAATTATAAAGACACTAGTTGCAAAATATGCAGTTAGTTTAGTTTTTAAAATTCAAATTATCTTTTGATGGCTTATTTCATTGTACAGCACTTACTTTGGAAGCAAAAGGGTCTGGGTTCTATGTTCTGCATTAAAAATCCTATCTCCTTTCATTTTGTATCATTTTTGCCCCATCTTTTATGCCTTACCTAAGTTAATTTTTTGTTTTTGCTCTTTTTAACAAAAACAAATTTTATTTTATTTTATTTTATTTTATTTTATTTTTATGGCTTACAGAACAGGAATTTATTTTCTTGTAGTTCTAGAAGTTGGAAAACACATATCAAGGTTCTGGAAGTATTTAATTTATTCTGAGAGCTTTTGTTATCTTGCTATGTCCTCATGTAATCCTTCCTCCATTCATACACCCAAGAAGTTAAGAAGGAACTTGAAGAGAGTGAGGAAGGGGGCAGATACAGATGTGAACAGTATTTCTCCTGTATCTTTTATTATAAGCACATTAATTCTATTGCACTAGGGTTCTATTTTTATCAGTTTATTTGACATTGTCTCCCAATATGATCACTCTGACTGTTAATATGTAATGAATTTAGGGAGCAATGCAACCTCCCAGTCCATAACTGAAACAAGAGTAGCCTCCTTTCTTTCCATAAAATTCTTTACATTATTTTATTGACTACGTTTGTTATACCAGGAGCACATCAGCATAGCTCTCTCTTTTTTTTTTCCAATTCTTTTATTGTTTAAATTTAACAATGGTTATATTACATATTTTCATCATCGGATCAGTTTAGATTAATACATATAGGTATATAAGATTGATCAAACAACTAAACATTAACCTTTCTAAATCCACATTACTTTTTTTTTTCTTTTCCCCCTTTTTTTCTTTGAAAGTTGACATATTGC
>PVJA010044514.1:0-16111 GCA_004027025.1 Myocastor coypus | reverse complement strand
AAAATAATAAATAAAAAAAAATTAAAAAAAAAAAAACATGCAACAGGGTCTTGAGGGCGTACAGTGAATTATAACTCAGTCTAAACTACAGAGCAAGCCAGGCGTGGTGGCACACACCTATAATCCCAGCACTTGGGAGGCTGAGACAGGAGGATCGGTGTGAGTTCGAGACCAGCCTGGGCTACAAAACTGAGCTCAAGGCCAGCCTCAACTGCATAGCAAGACCCTGTCTCAAAAAGACAAAAAAAAGAAGCCGGGCGTGGTGGCTCACGCCTGTAATCCCAGCACTCGGGAGGCTGAGGCAGGAGGATCAGTGCGAGTTCGAGACCAGCTTGGGCTACAAAAGTGAGCTCAAGGCCAGCCTCAACTGCATATCGAGACCCTGTCTCAAAAAGACAAAAAGACAAAAAAAAAAAAAAAAAAAAAAGAATGGGGCCAGAGAGTCCAGCAGACTAAATAAAGACTTAAGCAGGCACAGGGGCCCAGGTTCCACCCTCAGCACCACATGCCATGCTGGCCCTGCCCCCAGGGAAGGCTGAGATGAGATGGAGATGGAGACTGAGGCTGGGTGTGTGGAGGGCGACTATAATCCCAGTACTTGAGAGGCTGAAAACAGGAGGATTGCTAGCAGTCCTATCTGCGTAGTGAGCCCCTGCAGATCCTGTACTAAAGAAACAATAAGTTAATGAAATAAATAAAATCCAAGAATGAATTTTAGGAGCCATAGAGATTAAGAGCAGAATGCATTTATTTGGGGAAAGAAAGCTTCTGTCAGGGACAGAAAGGGACCTGAGCGGGCTGCCATGGAGCCTGTCTTTTTTAGGGATTTTTATAGAGCAAATCCCTAAGGTGAGGTGAGTCTGGGTCTAAAGTGGGAAATTTGAGAACTCACTAGGTGGGCAAGAGATGGGACAAAACTGTGGTGAATCAGTAAGATTATGGATAATAACCATTCAGGTAAAACTGATGAAACTGGGATCAAATGGGGAAGCCAGTCATGTAGCAAGCAGACAAGAATACAGAACAGGGGCTCTTCTGGCAGGGGTTGAGTTAGTGACTCTGTCTGGCCATTTTCAAGGTCATCAATACGTATTTATAATATCAATTCCTGATATCTATACCTAGGAAGGTATATGTGTATGTTTAACCTTTTGTCTTAAGGTCTGTCTCTCCCACAGTTGCTAAGTATCTTGTCTCCCGGTAGTGGTTCCTTGAGGGCCCAGCCCCGTTAGACTGCGTACATATTTCTACAACACTATCTTATCCCCTTTCCTTTGTTTACCTATGATAGCCTTGGTACAGAGCACTCCTGCACAGAGCTGCATGGGGGCTGGGAGTGTCCAGCCAGCTTGGAGATTTACACATAAAAGCAAGCCTTCTAGTTCATCCTTGATGAAAATGGGCAAATATTTAATCATTAAAATTCTGGCCCTAGCCGGGCGTGGTGGCACACGCCTGTAATCCCAGCACTTGGGAGGCTGAGGCAGGAGGATCGGTGCGAGTTCGAGACCAGCCTGGACTACAAAAGTGAGCTCAAGGCCAGCCTGAACTGCATAGTGAGACCCTGTCTCAAAAAGACAAAAAAAAAAAAAAAAAAAAAAAAAAAAAAAAAAAAAAAAAAAAAAAAAAAAAAAAAAAAAAAAAAAATTCTGGCCCTTACAAAGGAGCCCCTGGAGCTCTCTCTTTTTTACTGCCTCCCACACCTGGGGCTTTACTTTATTCCTTAAAACTTCCTTTTCCCCAAAGCAAGGGAAACACCCTCAGTTGTGGGAAGTTTTTAGTTTTCCATCACACTTCTTTTAGTTCCCATTCGGCAACTGCTATTCAGTGTGTAGAAATATGACAAGGTGAACTGAAGGTAGTTTGTCAGCAGACACCCCATTTTTGTCCTATGTGCTAGTGGTATTACTGGCTGTGGATTTCAAGTCTCTGGTACCTGATCCCACCATGGCCTGACATCTAGAAGCTGACCATTTTTTTTTCTAGGATATTGGGGCTTATGCGACACTGGAAGTACAGTATTCAGGGTGGTCCAGAGGCAGGACGTGGCCGGTGGGAGGCGCAGCACAGCCATGGGGGGGACGGGTAGGAGGTGGCAGGGTGGGCGAGGAGGCTGCGGCAGGAAAGTGGTCCCCATGCTAGGGACGGAGGGTAGCGTCGCCTCGCCCAGGAGATGCGCGCCCGGCGCTCCCGCCGCTCCCCTCCCAGCAGCGGAGGGCCCCGCCCCGCGCTCTGCCTGACCGCGCGCCTGCGTGCCTGGGGGGGCGCTCATCCGCGGCTGCGCCCACCTCGCGGCTCCAGCCCGCCCCGAGCTCTCGGCGGCGGCGACCGCACGGCCGAAACCTGGACCGACCTCCCAAGCCTGTGCTGCACCCCAGCCTCCTCCACGGCGGCACCATGGCCCCTACAGCTACGGAGAGCACGGAGGCGCGGGGGCGCCCTGGCGCCGCAAGCCCCGCCCCCTGGCCGGCACCTTGACAACGCAAGCGGCCGGGCCGCGTAGCCAGCTCCCGCCCTTCGGCTGCCGGCACGGGGGCGGGGGGGCGCAGGGGGGGAGTGCGGCGGGCTAGGCACTGCCGCTGCCGCCGCTCTAGCAGCCGCCGCTCCTCACCACGGGCCCGGGGAGGGTGCCAGGTTCTGCCTCCTCGCCGCCACCGCCATGCGCCAGGGTGGCGCGGGGGATTCGGTCCCCCGCGAGCCCGACCCCGGACTCACGGCGTCTCCTAACCCTTTCGTGCACGATTTACATCTCTCCCGCCTCCAGCGCGTGAAGGTGAAGTGTGGGGCGTCTGGAGGACGCGGGAAGCCCAGGGAGAAATGAGCACGAGGACCGGGAAGGCGCTCTAGAGAGGCGGGCAGAGCTGGGGGTGCGCACGTGGAGGCGGCCGAGGTGGGCGAGAAGCCCTGGAGAGAACGCGAGCTTGGGCGGCTGAGCAGCTGGAAGAGGGGGAGGAGTGGATGGGGCGAAGCTAGGGATGCGCGGGGGACCGGAGGCAGGACTAGTAGAGGACGCAGGAGCATGCGAATTGCATCCTGATGGGGCTGTGGACATGTGGGTGGGAGCGCGCCAGTGACCCTCCTGGTCCTCTGTTTGAGGACGTGTCTGCTGCGTCCTTGTGTCCTTCCGGCACCCCCTCTCATCACCGCCCTGCATTGCAGCACCTCAGGTTAGGGAGGAGGACTGGAGAATGGCTACAGGAAGTGGACGGCCGCACCAGCAGCCTTGGGGACGGGAAGGTGGCGTGGGGAAGTGTCCCAGGTTTTTGCTACCATCGCCTCCCCGGAGGCAGGCTCTAGGGGCTAGATCTGTTTACCTGCTGCTCCCTGGAGCGGCCTACGTATGGAGTCAGCCTGGCTCCTGGCAACCTCTTCTGGTGCAGAGCGTCGCTTAGCTGCTTTCCCCCGCTGGTGTTGGGCAGTACTAGCAACTGACCCGAAGCCTGAAAAATGGGTATCTTCAGTGTTTACAGCCCTCTGCCTCCCAGCCACAGTGGGGAGAGCTATGCCCCTAGCATATGCTTGACATAGGAGCTATTTATGAAATGGGATGTGTGGGGGAGGAGGACCCCCATCGCAGCCTACTTTATATCAAGCACAGTGCTGGGCAGGTGAACGAGCACTTTCTCATTAAATTCTTTTAACCTTTCCAAACGTTAGAGGTGTTTTATGACCTTCACCTTTATAGGTAGGGTGGGAACCAATCAAAGATGGGAAAATGAAGTGCTTGGTGCTATTAATCTTTATTGTCTTGCCCTTGCTCCCAGTCCCCCTCCTGCTCCCACACTGCCTATCATCAGCAGAGAGCAATGGCTCTGCTCTAGTGTTCATTCTTGAGGAAGTTGTGGTACGGACGGAGCCTCTTCCAGCCCTGAGTGATATTTTCTCCCACCTTCTGCAGTTCTGCTTCCTGGGGGTAGTGCTGGCTCCCATTCGAGTGCTTCTGGCCTTTATCATCCTCTTTCTCCTTTGGCCCTTTGCCTGGCTACAAGTAGCAGGTCTTACTGAGGAGCAGCTTCAGGAGCCGATTACAGGATGGAGAAAGTAAGTGGCAAGTCAGTTTTAGAGACCCCCACATCTATTCCCTGCTAACTGTTCTGCAACCCCTTAGAGAGGAAAATAGGTTTCTGAAGCCATCCTGCCCAGCCTGGGTAGGTGCACTGAGTCTGCCTGGCCCAGATCTGGTACCCAAAGGTTATGTGATAACTTCGGCTCTGTGTCCAAAGCATTTGAGGCAGAAAGAGAGGTGTCCTATCCTTCCTGGTGCCTGAACAGGGGTGGGTGAGCATCCGCCACTGCCTCCACTGATGACTGGCCTTACCCTGGCAGGACTGTGTGCCACAATGGGGTGCTGGGCCTCAGTCGCCTGCTCTTTTTCCTGTTGGGCTTCCTCCGGATCCGGGTTCGGGGCCAGCGGGCCTCTTGCCTTCAGGCTCCAGTCCTTGTTGCTGCCCCCCACTCTACTTTCTTTGATCCCATTGTGCTGCTGCCCTGTGACCTGCCCAAGGTTGTCTCCCGAGCCGAGAATCTTTCTGTGCCGGTCATCGGAGGTGAGAGTTGAACATGGTGAAGGGGGGCTGTGACAACCTGCAAAAAAGGGAACTGAGATACTGATATGTGAGAGAACTGACTTCAAGTGGTATGGAAGAAGTTAGAATGGATGTTGACTCTTGACAAATGACATGGATGTCATGGATGTAAATTAACATCCAGGTCAGCCTATGTCAGACTCACAGTGCTGGGCAGAGAGAAAGTGTTGAAGGGAGCACTCATTAGATACTACCCTTGATCTTAGCCAACAGGCCAAGAAACGATTGGGAGCACTCATTAGAAAGGACAGGGTACAATAAGGAGATTGTCAACAGGGCAGAGATGACTAAGAAATACTCTATCTTATGCTGTTGAAGTGGTGACTGCAGATGTTACTGCCCCTGGGTAGGAGCCAGTGACTCCTCCTTGTATCTGCCCTCACCCCCACCCCCAGCCCTTCTTCGATTCAACCAAGCCATCCTAGTGTCCCGGCATGACCCAGCTTCACGACGCAGAGTAGTGGAGGAGGTCCGAAGGCGGGCCACCTCAGGAGGCAAGTGGCCCCAGGTAAGAGTAGAAAGACCCTTTTCTCGCCTCACCTGTGTACTTCTGTGACGCTTTCCTTTTCTCCTACCTCATTCTGCCTCTTTTGGGATGTTCCCCTAGGTTCTATTCTTTCCTGAAGGCACCTGTTCTAACAAGAAGGCTCTACTTAAGTTCAAACCAGGTGAGTAAACTGATAACGAGATTAGTGGGCGAAAATGGAACCTGGCTTTAGGGAAAAATAACTCGAGGAGATGGAAAATAACCAACAAAATAGAACTGTTGGGGGTGTTGTATGAGATAAGGAGACAGGGAACCTATAGTTTGAACTGACAAGATGAGTCAGAGAGAAAATTGGAAATGAGTAGAGCAAGGTCAGGTCTCATCTGAGAATGTCCCAGACCCCATACCTGTACAAGCTACTTACATGCACTAACATTTCTCCCCTGGGATGGGGGGTGGAAATGGGGTTTAGGAGCCTTCATTACAGGGGTGCCTGTGCAGCCTGTCCTCATCCGCTACCCCAATAGTCTGGTGAGTCCAAGAAAGGATGGAAGGGAGAGCATGAGTCTATCCTAAGAGGGAGTAAAACGGGGTGGGGATGGGAGCTGTGCATCTGGGGGTGGGAGGAAGCAGGATCAGGGCAAGTTCCTGCACAAAAATGTCATGTTTTTCTCTGTTTCACTCACAGGACACTACCAGCTGGGCATGGAGGGGTCCTGGAGTGTGAGTCCAGTTACTCTTGGGGTAGGGTAGGTAGAGGGCTTCATGGGGGAATTCCTGGCCCATGGAAACCTCCAGTTGAGGTGAATGGCCCTTTTTTTATTTTGGAACCAGGTTCTTTAGAGAAAGTGACACCCCTTTTTTTAAACTTTATTTACGTTATGGCTGACTCAGCCTGCCCTGGGAGTGGGGCTGGCGCAGCAATGTGGTGCCAAGGATTGTAGCGCGGTTCCTGCAGTTGCCTAAGCTTACCTAAGCTGGCGCTTTAGACCACTGAGCTGTCTTGCCGGTCCACCTGAATCACTGCTGCTGGAGTCACAGCTTTTACTCACCTATTTGGCTATATTTTTAAGTAATTTTCTCCCTGCTCTACTCCTTATGGAGAGCTACCACAGCTGGCATAAACTTGGCTTTTCCTAGTATGTTCCAAATCTCCCCTCCCCACAGTTCTTCTGGCATAGCCCTGCTGCTCATCTCCCCCGACCTCCTTGCTTCCCAGGTGCACATTGCCACAGCTGACCGGATAAGAGTGTATTTCTGTGTTACTAGGCAGCCCCTCCCTTCCCTCTGCAGGGTAAGAGGAGAGCTTGTGAACATCAGGGTCTCCTTTCTCTTAGGCTCAAAGTGCTCTGGCTCACAGCCTCTCAGCCCTGCAGCATTGTGGATGTGGAGGTATGGCCACATGGGTGGGAGGTGGACATTGAAGACTTGTAAAGCCTTGATGAAGGAGTGGCAGGAGCCACTTCTCAATCAGAGTCCAGCTGAGTATTGTGTGTACCTGTGTTTCAGTTCCTCCCTGTGTATCAGCCCAGCCCTGAGGAGAGCAGGGACCCCACCCTGTATGCCAACAATGTCCAACAGGTCATGGCACAGTGAGTGTTCCACAGAGTGCTTCCTGGAACAGACACACAAGGCAAAGGAACCATAGGAAGGGGTGGAGGGGCTAGGCCTTGAGACAGATAAGAATGCTGACAGGGCTGGGCATGGTGTCCCGGCCTGTAATTCCAATCCTCAGGAGGCTGAGGTGAAAAGATTACCACAGTTTAAGGTCATCTTGGGCTACATAGTTAAACACTAGCCTGAATTACATGGCAAGGTTATATCTTAAAAAAAAAAAAGACCTATAACAGGCCAGAGTGTAATGAACCCTCAGGTTCTTTTGCTTCCTTCTCCCTCCACTGCATCCTCAGGGCCCTGGGCATTCCAGCTACTGAATGTGAGTTTGTAGGGAGCTTGCCAGTCATTGTGGTTGGACGGCTGAAGGTAGCGTTGGAGCCACAGCTCTGGGAACTGGGGAAGGTGCTTCGGAAGGCTGGGTAAGTAAGTAGCCCTGAAGATGAGGGTTCAAGCACTGACACTGAGATAAAAAGAGGAAAAAGGGGGGATCCTTAAAAAGTAGGAATAAAAGAGGGGCACTTAAAACAAATAGGTAACAGAGTAAAAGGAAAGGGGAGAAGAAGCCGAAGGACATATAATAATGCAAGTAAGAAAAGTAAAAAGGACTCAAGGGACTGTGAGTCAGTATATCTCAGAAAGAGAGCAGCTGAGAGGTTGAGGCTATCCCTCAGTGGTGAAGCACCCACCTAGCGTGCATAGGGCCCTGGTTCATTCTCAAGAACCACCAAAAAGAACTTGTACAGGGATAGTGTTTGGTGCTAGGACCAAGGTCCTGCTGCATGGCATGTCTAGAAAGAAATTGGAGTTAGCTCCCTGCCTTCAACAATTTCATTTTAGATTGTCCCCTGGCTGTGTGGACACTGGGGCGGAGCCAGGCCGGAGTCGAATGATCAACCAAGAGGAGTTTGCCCAGCAGCTACAGCTCTTGGACCCTCAGACAGTGGCTGGTGCTTTTAGCTACTTCCAACAGGTAAAGGAACGGAACACAGAAAGCAGAGCCCAGAGCTTGATCTCCAGGTTGACATGTTCCAGTTTTGGGGACAGTGTCTAACTTCAACTACTGTTGATAGCTGACCATCTTCTGAGGTCTGCTAGAAGGTTCACATTTTCATTGCATACTCAATGCTTACAGAATGCTCTTTTTTTTTTTTTTTGCCTTTTTTTGAGACAGGATCTGCTATGCAGTTCAGGCTGGCCTTTAGCTCACTTTTGTAGCTCAGGCTGGTCTCGAACTCACACCAATCCTCCTGCCTCAGCCTCCCGAGTGCTGGGATTACAAGCGTGCGCCACCACGCCTGGCAGAATGCTCTTTTTTATTTTATTTCTTTTTTTCTTGTTTCAGAACTTTTGTTTGTTTGTTTATTTATTTATTTTTATGGCCAGCTCAGCCTGCCCTGAGGGCAGGGCTGGCGCAGCACGTGGTGCCGAGGATTGAACCGCGGTCCCTGCAGCTGCCTAAGCTTTCCTAAGCAGGTGCTTTAGACCACTAAGCCATCCTGCCGGGCCCCAAGAATGGTCTTTAAGGGAGAAATGATCAGTGAGGTCCATTTATTTCTGGAGCTCCTGTAGAGACTGGCAAAGCTGGGGAATCATGACTGTGGGGCACTCATTGAGGATGTTTGTGGTAAAGATTAGGTGGGAGGATCACAGAGAAGATGCTGTTGGCCTAGTGAGACAGTGGATCTGAGACCCAGGAACATTTGCAAACCTTTGAGTGGCTTTTTTATATTTATTTATTTGCGGGACCAGGGTCCAGACTCTCAACTTTCCACTTGGCCAGGCAGGTACTGTGCCATAGAACTATCCCCAGCCCCTGGGTAGCTTTTTTAAGTAGCCGGTAAATTAATGAGGGATTCCTGAACTGTCTTGATCTCAGCAAACTATATTCTGGGCTATAATTACGTTTTCCTATCAAAATTTTTTTTTTTTTTTTTTTTTAATTTTAGGGAACAGTCTCTTTGTTCAGGATCTCACTACTAGATCTGACTCATAGTGATCTGCCTGTTTACAGCCTCCCAAGAGCTGGGATTACAGGCGTGTTCCACCATGCTGGACACCATGCCCAGTCTTTTTTTTTTTGAGGCATGGTTTCACTATGCTTTTTTTTTTTTTTTTTTTTTGTCTTTTTGAGACAGGGTCTCGCTATGCAGTTCAGGCTAGCCTTGAGCTCACTTTTGTAGCCCAAGCTGGTCTCGAACTCGCACCGATCCTCCTGCCTCAGCCTCCCGAGTGCTGGGATTACAGGCGTGAGCCACCACGCGCGGCGACCATGCCCAGTCTTAATTGCCCTCTCAGTGCTCCCTGGGGTTGGGGCCAGCATAGCAGACCCAGGGATCAAACCCCTGACCCCTGTGCCTGCTTGAAAGCACTTTAATCCAGTGAGCTATTTGGCCAGTCCTATTTTTATTTTTTGTGGTGTTTTTTTGAGACAGGTTCTCACTACATACTCCTAGGCTGTCCAAATTGGCCTTGAATTCACAGCAGCCGTCCTGCCTCAGCCTCTTGAGTACTAGTATGACACCATTCTCAGCTTAGATATCTGATTCATAATGTTTGTGAACAGCAAATGTTGGTCCCTAGGACTTGTTGGTTTTGGTTTTGATTTTTTTATTTTGATTTTAGGATCAAGCCCAGGGAATCACACATGCTACTATATCCCCAGCCCCTTAGGAGATCTTTTTGATCTAAGACATAGGCTATGGCTCGAAGAATGACCAAGTGTATGGATGCCATAAATTGAGAGCAGACTGTCTGGAAAGGGTCTCCCTAACTCAGCCTACATGGTAAACTGGTGCAACAGGCATCTTGCTTAAGTTTTTTGGCAAGAAATTAGGCCAGCAACCCCCTTTCTGGTTCTGCTGGATCAGATCTCCCACATAGAGTCAGTCAGAGGAGACAACCTGTTTGTCTATCCAGGAGGCCAGGAATGCCGTCCAGTGTAAATCTGGTGGTGTCAGCATCCCTGAGGGATTCCCTGACATTTTTAGATCTCTTTATAGGAGAGCTTTGTCACTGATGAATTGACGTAGCTTGGTCTGGCAAGCCCATGCGTGACTTGAGAGAACTACTGGGGAATCCTACAGACTCTGGAGCTGAGATCTGAAGACATTACCCCTCTGCTTACTGAAGAGAGGAAGGAGCTGAACTGTGAAGGAGCAGGAGGGAGGATGCAGGTCCCTTTGTTGCCCTTGTTTCTCTTTGACCCTCCAGGATGCTAGTGGTTTGGTGGACTTCCGAGATGTGGCTCTAGCACTAGCAGCTTTGGATGGAGGCAGGAGTTTGGAGGATCTGACTCACTTAGCCTTTGAGGTACCTGGGAAGTGTAGAGGCGGGGGTTCTGTAGCCATGCTCACTGCTTCAGGAAGCCCACGCAGTGAATTATTGTCAGTAGATAGCTGATGCTTGTTCTGGTGTCACACTGCTTAAAACTGCACAGCTCCAGGCTCATATGTCATCACTCAACTAAGGATAAGAGGGCAGAAGCTTTAAGTATAGTTGTGCAAAACAGGCCAAGGGTGCTATACGCCTCCTCCTCTTGGAAGGGATCAGCCTCCAAGGCTGAGTTGGAGAGCAGGGTGAGGCAGTGACCTGAAGAGAGCCTGACTCAACTGTTTCTTTCATAGCTCTTTGCAGAAGAACACGCAGAGGGACCTGGCCGTCTGCTGTACCAAGATGGCTTCAGCACCATCCTGCACCTGCTGCTGGGTTCACCCCGCTCCACTGCCACAACTTTGCATGCTGAGCTATGCCAGGCGGGACCCAGCCATGGCCTCTCCCTCTGTGAGTTCTCGTCTTCTGGGCCCTGCACAGGCACTGGGTGGTAGTAGTGTCAGGGATGTGGACAAAAAAACACTGGGTACAGATAGCACAGGTCAGTGGTCAGTGTGGGGTGTCAGAACCTCTGTTAGGCAGGACTGGGAAGAACAGGTTGGAAAGGAAAAAGATCAAAAACTGGATCTGAGAAGGTAAATGGAAGAGAGCAGATGCTTCTGTTTTCACTTTTGGCTCTTTTTTAAAAATTTCCACATCTCACTCTTGTTTGCCTAGGTCAGTTCCAGAACTTTTCCCTCCACGACCCGATCTATGGGAAGCTCTTCAGCACTTACCTGCGCCCCCCCCATGCTCCTCGAGGGACCTTCCAGATACCAGATGCCACATTCCCACGAAGCCCCTCTGCTTTGGGCAATGGGACCATGCAGGCGTCCAAGGAGAAGGGTGACTGAGCACCTCGGCCTCCCAGTCCTTCCTCTTCAGCTCGAATCTAGCCCCACAACTCAGGGCAGTGCCAGGAGCCTACCCTGTGCCTCAACCCCATTTTTGCTCCTGTTTGGTTGTTATCACTTTTTTTTAAGTTGATTTTAGTTTTTGTTTGGATGGGTTGTGTTTTGTTTTTTGTATAAAACTATTTTATATATAAATGTAAATCTATATCTATTAAAAAAAATGAAGCTCAGTCACATTACTGGTATTGTTAGTTGGGAAGGACAAGGATGAGTGATTACAGAATGCCCATTGGAAGATAGGACCGCACTCCCAGGACAGTGCTCTTCCCTGTGTACAAAGGACAGATTTCACATCATCTCTTCATCTCCTGAATATGTACATTTTAATGGACTTTTTTGAGCCTCTTTTTCAGCTCATTCCTTCTTGTTCTGGCCTCATTAGAGATTTAAAAATAGCTTATTAGCATTCCTTATTTAGTATTCCTACCAAGACTTGATTTCATTGCTAATAGTGGGCGCTGAGAGCTATGTCAGTAAGGAAGCAGCCTCCCTGCTAGCAGATCAGAACAACCATGGGAAAAATTTCTTCCCATGAGGTGAGCTAAGTCCTTTCTGTCCAACCTCTCTTCAAAGAAAACAAGGCCCCCCAATGGTACTGTGTCTAGACACAAATACAGAAGGGCTAGAAAATTAGATCTCTGTTCTACAGATGTGACAAGAATAAAGCATCTTGCCATGTATAAGTTTAATTGGAGGCAAGTGGTAATGTCTACATGAGCCCTCCCAATGCCAAGTCTAGGCTTATGAACAGCAAATGAGAAAATAGATCACTGGAAACTTTTGGGGCCAATCATAGCCTTCTGTTACAAAAAAAAAAAAAAAAACTACATGGAGCCAAGGTAAAGCTGGAGATAGATTAAAGTATCTAGAGCTGTAGAAACTAGAACGACCACTACTTCTGTTTCTAGCCCTATCTAGCAGCAAAGATGCTTAAATAGAAGCACATTTCAAGGACATTATTTGACAACCAAAAAAACTTTATTTTTCTTTTTGCATACAACTCTGCAAAGGTCCTTCCCTTTGTCTCCCACTCAGGGGCCCCTCGACCTAGCCAGTCTGACTTCCATACAACACACAAAACCACACCATTAGCCCAAGGCTGATTTCTCCACCAGTAAGCAGCCAGTCACCTCTATACTAGGACACTCACTTTCAGGGACTGGCAGGTGGGATACGATGGTTCTCTATTTCCTACTGGCTACGACGACGTTTCTTCCTCCTGCCTGCCACAGAAGTGTCATGCCTCCTTTTGTGAGGCTGTGAGGATGGGGCCACTCCCTGAACTATGGGTTTTTCCCCAGAGACTCCAAGATGATCTGCCTGGGATGCCTTTTCAGCAAGAGCCAAACCTTCAGCTAGAGCTCGCTTCCCAGACTTGGTAATAGGATGTCGAGGTTGGCCAAAGCCTCTTGCATTAACAGAAGTGTGGGGTATACTCTGGACGCCCCCACCTCCCAAGGCACACTGTGGGTCAACAGGAAGTCCTCTGGGAGATAAGCTAAGTTTTGAGGCCAAGAGGTAAGTAAAGTTGGAAAGTTGCTCATCCTCCCCTTCCTCTTGGGCTTTCTGCCTTTTTTTGGCTCCATTTCCAGAGTTGTGTTTTTTACTCTTACGAGAGGATTCTCTTAGAACTGAAGTATCCTTAGTTCCCCGCCTAGGGGAAGTGCTCCCAAAGCTCTGGTAAGGAGCTATTGATTTAAGGGCTCCAAGTGTGTAAGACTCTGGCTTACCTTGTAAAGGAACAAGGTGGTTAGGCTTAAATAAACCAGTGTCTTTCTTGCCTTCTTGGGGGTTATAAGAATTAAGCATTCGTGGGCAGGTAACCTCACTGGCCCATGGTTGGGGACCATATTCATCTCTAATACCTAGTATGTTGACTCGTTCTGTGATTTCTAATGGAAAAGAAAAAGGATTGCCTTTGCTCCCTGCATCATGGCTGGTCTGGGGGAAGGAATCATCCTGGGTCCCCAGACTAAGGAGACTGCCTTGGCACATAGGTGGCAGTGTTTCTTCAGAAGACCCCAAACTTGCTACAGAGGCACCAACGCTGCTTTCCAGCAGCAAGGAGCAACTTTCAGCCCACAGGTTACTGAGATCCTGTATGATCTCAGGGCTCTGTTCTCCATTGCCTTTATGTACTAAGCCTGGGCAGCTGGCCTTCAGAGTTTCTTCCAAGTTGCAATAGTTTGTTAGGGCAGCTGAGACATCTGTGCTTCTATAGGGAATTAGAGTGCTCCCCAGGTTCCCAGGCACTGTGGTTTCTCTGGGATCCAGAGAAAGGGTGTTTGTGGAGCCCAGTGCCTGGTGCTCAGTTAAGAACTTTCCATCTTGAAAGCTCTCTATGACCTTTTCAATTGCTAAGGGCAATGCCAAACCTACATCCATCTCACTGCTCAGCCACAGTTCTGGGTTGACCCAGGTCCTGTGTCCAGCTGTTCCAGGGGAAGGGCTCTGATTATAACTCGGAGCCATGGGAAGATTTTGCTCAGCTCCCCACATGGCTCCTTTCTGGGGCACTCCTGAAGAGTCCAACTCATGAGAAAGCACCCCAAGTTCCTCTGCCTCTTGTCCTGCCTCCCACTCTGGGCCAGGCTTTTCTGACCCCTGGCTGTGCAAAGAAGATGGCTCTGCAAGTCCAACATCCAAACTGGTAGTTGTCTGGAGCTCGGGGCTTTCCTGCCAGCTAAGGGGCAAAGCCACTGGAGTGTGATCAGCCACCAGGCAGTGCCCAGGAGACCTAGCATGTTCCAGGAGGCTCTCCTGATACTGAGGTAGCTCACTTATGACCTCCCCAAGCCCTACCATCTCCATATACAGGGGTCCCTGAGTTCCCTGTGGAGACACAAATTCTTCCTGCAGGTCCCAGTTGCTAGAATATGAGAGGACATTCCCATCCCTGCACATGCTGTCTGGACCATCTAGGGCTTGCCCCTGACTTGCCTGCTTTCCCAAAGAAGTGGATTTTTCAAGCCTAACAGTTTCCCCAGTCTCCTGAGGCCCAGGTGAGGGCTGAGGCCACCCACCATCTTCATCCTCATCGGAAACAGAAGGACTCAAGTCCAGCTGAGCCCCACTGCCACCTGGAGGCCCCTCCGCATTCTCCTCTTCTAAGGCCATGAGTCGCTTCTGGATCAGCTAGAAGACAACAGACAACATTAGTCTACATGGGGCTGTAAGGAGATGGCGAAGTAGGGGCAGGGGATAACGGGGTAGGGCTGTGCAGGAAAGCGAGTGGCTGAAGTGATGGTGTCAGATACTGCTTTCTTTCCACCTTCTCATGGCTTATTTCCTGTTTCTGTAGTGCTTTACCTACTTGTCCTACACTTGAAGCTCAGCCCTGAAGCTGTTCCTCTTTAGAACCACATCATCCAAGACAACATATGGTTAGACAAAGTCATGTGAGCTGCTGCTTCTACTATTCCTAGCTCCCAAATTTACCTCGGCAAAAGTGAGTCCTTCTTCTTGTTCCAGCTCCTCACTTAAAGCCAAAGGATCCCTCTCTTGTTCTGGGGACAGCAGATCTGCCAGAAATTGAGGGTGGATGACAGCCTCCACCTGGGAACAGAATATATGATGTGAGTCTTCACAGGCTGAGCTCTAGAGATGAAACCTTGATTCCCTTCACCCCCACTCCTACTCCAGAGTTCATTAGGGTAGGAGTCTGTACCAGCTGCATGTGTGCATGCATGCACACCCATTTCTCAGTTATAGAATGCAGCCTACTTCCTACTACCCACAGAAGAGCCCATGGGTACCACCATAGTATGCCCAGCATCTGCTAGAAGGCTGTTGTGCAGGCCCAGCCGACCTTGGAGACAAAGGCTTCCTGAGAACACAGCTGCTCCATGTAGTTCAGGAGACTTGGGTCTGAACACATCTCTTCATCCTCCCGCTGCTTTTCTTCCTCTTCTTCATCTGATTCCCTGGTAGCCATGTGATGCCCCACCAGCCCCTCCATAATGTTAATATACTCCTCCACCGCTTCTGGTGGGATCTCCTTGGGGGCCCGAGGAATTGGAGGCCTCTGGGTTTTGCGCTGCCTCTGGCGGGGAGCCCGTATCTTGGAGACTGCCTTCTTCATAATGTATACTAAGGGGAGAAATGGAAAAGGATGGGAACTGGCACAGAGGCACCAGTTTTTGCCTCCTAACTATATTTGTAAGGGCAGCAACCTGGGCCCAGGCTGAATTAAGAGATTCCCCCAAATTTCCAGCCATAGATTTCATAGCTGCGGGCAAAGGTGGCTATGAGGGAATCACTGTTTTAGGACTCTCCATATACCCTGAATGAAATTCAAAAGAACTCCCTGATCCAGCATCTGCTTTTTAGGCACATGGGGTATTAGGAAGCTCATGTGCAATCTAGATGAGAAAATAGTTCACTTGAGCAATAGCCAATTCAAGACAAAAGGAACCTGAGAGTCCAGCCTCCTGTGGGGCATTTCTTGGAACACAAAAGCCACTTCCTGGAAAGCAAGTAGCAGGCACAAAGGCAATACTTTCCTTAAAGCCAGCCTGTTCTTATGTCTCCCTTGAAGTTACTGACTAGCCCATTTCTTTTTTTATTTTTATTTTTATTATTTTTCTTGTTTCAGAACTTTTGTTTGTTTGTTTATTTATTTTTATGGCCGGCTCAGCCTGCCCTGAGGGCGGGGCTGGCACAGCATGTGGTGCCGGGGATCAAACCCAGGTCCTTGCAGCCACCTGCAGGCGCTTTAGACCACTGAGCCATCCTGCCGGGCCCAGCCCATTTCTGTTAGAGATGGGTTGGGCTGGGAAGATAGCTCAGGGACATAAGCACTGCCTGGTGAGCACTAGTTCCTAAATTCAATCCCTGGTACCACATGCTGTGCCAGCTCCTAAACCAGGCTTGGGGGTACATAACTATAATGCCAGAAAGGAGGAGGCTGAGATGGGAGGGCCACTATGAGTCTGAACTGTATAGCAAGGCTCTGTATCATATATATAAATGAGTAGGCTGCTGAGCATGGTGACACATGCCTGTAATCCTAGCACTCAGGAGGATCGTTGTGTGTTTGAGACCAGCCTGGATTGCAAAATGAGCTCAAGGCCAGCCTGAACTGCCAAAGACAATTAAAAAAGGGTAGGCTTACCTGGCTGTTGGCAAACCTCTGGGGC
>PVJA010044513.1:0-16125 GCA_004027025.1 Myocastor coypus | reverse complement strand
AAAAAAAAAAAAAAAAAAAAAAAAAAAAAAAGAAAGAAACACTGCTGAACCTTGCAATTTTCCCAGGAAGAAAGTGAAGATTTTTTTTTTAAGAACCCTGCCCTATTGTGGTCAGTTAAGGATAAAACACTGGACCACTGGACCCTGGTGTTTCCATAGAGATTTAGGAGAGTGACAATCAGGGTTACTGCTGTGGGGACAGTTCCCAGCCAGCCCACAGTCATACCAGAACCGGCTCTGGGAGGACGCTCGCCAGCCCTCATCCCCAGCCTGTGGGGTCTCGAGCAGGAAGGGAAGAGGGCACTACCTCCCACACTAACCCTGCTCTTGATGGCCTGCAGGGTCCTCAACTCCAGGGAGAGGGGCAGCTGGGCGGGCGGGGTCCCAGCCCGGAAACCCCCCTTCCATCACCAGCCCTACCAAGCAACCGTGACTGCAGCAGCAGGGGGGACGGCATGATTCCCAGCACATGACCAACTCGCCTCTCTCCCCCCTTTCTCCCTCTGCCCCTTCGTGCCTGGCCCAGTCTTCGTGTGCCCAGGGACCCTTCAGAAGGTGCTGGAGCCCACGTCAACGCATGAGTCAGAACACCAGTCGGGCGCATGGTGCAAGGACCCGCTACAGGCGGGCGACCGCATCTACGTCATGCCCTGGATCCCCTACCGCACGGACACGCTCACTGAGTACGCCTCCTGGGAGGACTACGTGGCTGCGCGCCACACCACCACCTACCGGCTGCCCAACCGCGTGGATGGCACCGGCTTCGTGGTCTATGATGGTGCCGTTTTCTACAACAAGGAGCGCACTCGCAACATCGTAAAGTATGACCTGCGGACACGCATCAAGAGCGGGGAGACGGTCATCAACACGGCCAACTACCATGACACCTCACCCTACCGCTGGGGTGGCAAGACCGACATCGACCTGGCCGTGGACGAGAACGGGCTGTGGGTCATCTACGCCACTGAGGGTAACAATGGGCGGCTGGTGGTGAGCCAGCTCAACCCCTACACACTGCGCTTTGAGGGTACGTGGGAGACTGGCTACGACAAGCGCTCAGCCTCCAATGCCTTTATGGTGTGTGGTGTGCTCTATGTGCTGCGCTCTGTGTATGTGGATGATGACAGTGAGGCCGCCGGCAACCGTGTGGACTACGCCTTCAACACCAATGCCAACCGCGAGGAGCCTGTCAGCCTGGCCTTCCCCAACCCGTACCAGTTTGTCTCCTCTGTGGACTACAACCCCCGAGACAACCAGCTGTATGTCTGGAACAACTACTTCGTGGTGCGCTACAGCTTGGAGTTCGGGCCACCAGACCCCAGTGCTGGTGAGGATGGCCCGCTGTGGGCTGCCAGCCTGCCTGAATTTGTTGCCCCCACCCCTAAGCCTCTGCTCCCAGGGTAAGGGGGTCCACTCTGCAGTCTTGGATCTGTAGGTGGGTTGAGAGAGGTACAGTTTGGGAGAGATGCAATCCGAGTGCTCCACAGTTAACTCAGCTGAGGTGCAGTCTACAAGGTGACAGGGTTTGTGGTGTTCCTGGTTTATAGATGCGGAAACAAGTTCTGGATGGAAAAGTCTAGTTTCTGTGACTACTGGGCATATTGTCACTGGCCTGTGCTGCCTTTGCCTGCACACTGGTCCTGAGGGAGGTGGAACCCTGGGGATGGCATTGGCAGCACAGCACATATCCCAGCTGCTGGAGCCAACGGGGGGAGGGCCCTTCTGCTGTGCCACTTCTCTGCTCCCAGCTGTCCTACACCAGCTCTGGCCAACCCCAAGAGGCCTTCATTAATTCAACCTCCTTTGAAAGAGGGGAAACCAAAGCCCTCAGAAGGAAGGGTGACCAGGTCACAGACCCAAGCTGGCAGGAACATGGTGAGCCCCACAAGCAGCACTGCTCAGGCCTCACCTCCTGGGTGGCTTCACCAGCCTGCTGATACTTCCAAGTGGTCACCTGAGCACAGGGCATCTGGCGGGGTCCAGAGGCTGAGGGTGTCTACTTCCACACCCAGTAGGCCCAGGGCATCTTCCTTCGGTAGGGGAAGAAGAGCAAGGACTGCCAGGGACTGTGTTGGGAGCTAACCTATGTCCATTTCTCTCTTCCAGGCCCAGCTACGTCCCCACCTCTCAGCACGACCACCACTGCCCGGCCCACACCCCTCACAAGCACTGCTTCACCTGCAGCCACCACCCCACTGCGCCGGGCACCCCTCACGACTCATCCCGTGGGCGCCATCAACCAACTAGGACCTGACCTGCCTCCAGCCACAGCCCCTGCCCCCAGCACCCGGCGGCCTCCAGCCCCCAACCTGCATGTGTCCCCTGAGCTCTTCTGTGAACCTCGAGAGGTGCGGCGGGTCCAGTGGCCAGCTACTCAGCAGGGCATGCTGGTGGAAAGGCCTTGCCCAAAGGGCACTCGAGGTGAGTGTAGCTACTGCAGCTGCCATCCCAAGGCTGGGCACTGGCTGGGGCGTGTGCACCTGCAGTTTTACCTACTCATAGTTGCCCATGTGAGGCTCATGTCCAACTGTGGAGGGGTCCAGGGCATAGTGGGAGCATGGCCGGCCCTGAGCTGCAGAGGTGGCCTGGCTCCTGACCTGGCTGAGGTAGAGCAGCCAGCTGCAAGATGGGCTCACCAGTGAGGGAGCTTCAATATAGCCCTGCTAGAAGGTCCCACCACTGGGGGGCAGGGACAGGAGAAGGGGTAAGTGCTGTCTTACCATTCACATCGGTCTTGGTGTTCCTTTCTTTCACTCCCACTCCCACCCCCACATCTCCCTCTCTGTCCTCTACTCCTTTCCCTGGCACCCTTGTCCCTGGCTGTCTGTCTCTACAGGAATTGCCTCATTCCAGTGTCTGCCAGCCCTGGGGCTCTGGAACCCCCGGGGCCCTGACCTCAGCAACTGCACCTCACCCTGGGTCAACCAGGTGGCCCAGAAGGTACATGCAGGCCCCTCACAGACAAGCATACACTTGGCCAGCAGGGCTGAAGGCAGCCAGCCCATGGGGGCTGCCCTGGTCCTGGGAGGTGAAGGGGGATGGACTGGGTACAGAGCAAAGGCGGGGAGGGCAGGCGAGCACCAGGCAGCACTGAGCTGCCTTGTCCTGTCCTTTCCAGATCAAAAGTGGAGAGAATGCAGCCAACATTGCCAGTGAGCTGGCCCGCCACACTCGTGGCTCCATCTATGCGGGGGATGTGTCCTCATCAGTGAAGCTCATGGAGCAGCTCCTGGACATCCTGGATGCCCAGCTGCAGGCCTTGCGGCCCATTGAGCGCGAATCAGCCGGCAAGAACTACAACAAGGTGGGCCTTATGCAAGGCAGATGGCCACAGCTAGGGATGTGGGGCATCAGACTGACAGCTCCAAGTCTAATCTATGAGGAAGGACCTGGGGCTTCCCTGACTGTCCTGGGGGTCAGGGAGTAGTCCTAGATTTATAGCAGACACAGTGATCTTTCCAGGCCCCGCATGTGAGCATGCAAGGTTAGGGGAGTGGTGATGGGGGCTCAGCCTGATAACCGCTCTCATATCTTCCCCAGATGCACAAACGAGAGCGAACTTGCAAGGACTACATCAAGGTGAGGTCCCAGCCAACAGGGAATGGGGAGAGGTGGAAGGAAGGGAATGAGAGCACATGGGGAACTCAGCGTTGTCCCCCTGCCTGTGCAGGCTGTGGTGGAGACAGTGGACAACCTCCTCCGGCCAGAGGCACTTGAGTCCTGGAAGGACATGAATGCCACGGAGCAAGTGCACACTGCCACCATGCTCCTGGATGTGCTAGAGGAAGGTGCTTTCTTGCTGGCCGACAATGTCAGGGAGCCCGCCCGCTTCCTGGCTGCCAAGCAGAATGTGGGTGAGTGCCACAACCACCCGGGTCACGCTGAGTACAAGTCCTAAGCCCCAGAGCCATGGAAGAGGCTGGCCCCTGGTTGGGGACAGCCTCAATTTCACACGCCCTGCCATCCCCTGTGCCCACAGTCCTGGAGGTTACTGTCCTGAACACAGAAGGCCAGGTGCAGGAGCTGGTCTTCCCCCAGGAGTACCCCAGCGAGAACTCCATCCAGCTGTCTGCCAACACCATCAAGCAGAACAGTCGTAATGGTGAGCACCCTGCCAGACCTCAGTGGGAACAGCATGGGCCACCCCACCCAGCCCTCAGTTGCCATCTTTGCTGTTCATAGAGGACAAAGGTTTTTTATGCTGTTCATAGAGGACTTTTTTGTTTTTCTTGTTTCAGAACTTTTGTTTGTATTTTTATGGCCGGCTCAGCCTGCCCTGAGGACAGGGCTGGCACAGCATGTAGTGCCAGGAATCGAACCACGGTCCCTGCAGCCGCCTAAGCTTTCCTAAGCAGGCGCTTTAGACCACTGAGCCATCCTGCTGGGCCCAAGGTTCTGGACTTTGACCAAGTTTTATATGCTCTCAGTGGGTGCTGTAGGTCTGCAGAGCTGTCTTCTGGGCAGCTTCTTAGCTACCCCACAGCTCAGAAGATTAGGATAAGAGAAGTCAGGGATCTGCCCAGATCACACAGGAAGAGTGGGTCAGAACCATTCCATGCGCCAGCATCTGTGTTGCCTCAACGATGGTCTTGGGGCAAGAGCTCCAGGCCTCGCACACTTCCAAGGCCTGGTGGCTTCAGAAGTCCCTGTGCTGGCTGTGGCTAAGAATTACAGTGAAGCCAGGGCCTAGATGGAGGGGGCTGCCTGAGGACAGCCACCACATCCACTGTGCCTGTCCTCTCCAGGGGTGGTCAAAGTTGTGTTCATCCTCTACAACAACTTGGGCCTCTTCCTGTCCACGGAGAATGCCACAGTGAAGCTGGCGGGCGAGGCAGGCACAGGGAGCCCCGGGGGCGCTTCCCTGGTGGTGAACTCCCAGGTCATCGCGGCCTCCATCAACAAGGAGTCCAGCCGTGTCTTCCTCATGGACCCTGTCATCTTCACTGTGGCCCACCTGGAGGTAAGTTCACAGCCAGCAGTCCTGGATTGTGTATCCCCTGCCCCAACAGTGAGTTACAGACCCTCCTAGTGTCATACCATTTGTCCCCAGAGATCTGATCTGGCTGTCACCTTGGGGCCCACACCTCACCTGCTTCTTTTTTGGTACTAGGAATTGAACTCAGGGCCTGGCACTTGCCAGGCACGTGCTTATGTCCCTGAGCTATGTCCCTAGTACTCTCAGGTGCTTTTTTCCTGCTCATTGCTATCCCTGGAGCTAGGTGCAGGAGCCAGAGCATGTTCCTGGTTCTGACCCCCCGGTCACTGCTGCACCACAGGCCAAGAACCACTTCAATGCCAATTGCTCCTTCTGGAACTACTCAGAGCGCTCCATGTTGGGCTACTGGTCGACCCAGGGCTGCCGCCTGGTGGAGTCCAACAAGACCCACACCACATGTGCCTGCAGCCACCTCACCAACTTCGCTGTGCTCATGGCTCACCGAGAGATCGTAAGCTGCGGTGCACTGCTCCTCCGGGGCCCATTTTGCTGGCCCGGCTTTGCATGGCACCTGAGGGTGTGCACGGCGTGGGCAGTGCTAGGGAGGCCAGCCTTAGGGGTGGGGGGCCACCATCCTGTCCTGCCTGGGGCAGAGGCCACACCTCTGCTTCGTCTGGTCACGTCCACCTCTCCCGAGGCACTCTGCAGAAGCATGCTGCTGTCACCTTTGTCATCTCTCCACAAGCCTTCCAGAGCATGAGGAAGTGAGCAGCGGCCTGCAGCAGGGTGGGGCTGGCAATGGGTCGGTGGGCAGCCCCGGAGGGCTTGCCTACAGCTGGTGCCTGGCCGGGCCTGACACACACCTAGCTGTGTGCAGCCAGAGGCCCTGAGCTGGCCCTGCTCCTTCTTCCCAGTACCAGGGCCGCATCAATGAGCTGCTGCTGTCCGTCATCACCTGGGTAGGCATTGTCATCTCCCTGGTCTGCCTGGCTATCTGCATTTCCACCTTCTGCTTCCTGCGGGGGCTGCAGACCGACCGCAACACCATCCACAAGAACCTCTGCATCAACCTCTTCCTAGCTGAGCTGCTCTTCCTGGTCGGGATAGATAAGACTCAGTATGAGGTGGGCTGGGGCCAGGTGGGGCCCGGGCCCTGGCGGGGTAGGGTGTCCACAGCCTGGCCTCCCTCACCAGTGGCTGTCTTCCCTGCAGATCGCCTGCCCCATTTTTGCCGGCCTGTTGCACTACTTCTTCCTGGCTGCCTTCTCCTGGCTGTGCCTGGAGGGCGTGCACCTCTACTTGCTGCTGGTGGAAGTGTTCGAGAGCGAGTACTCCCGCACCAAGTACTACTATCTGGGTGGCTACTGCTTCCCAGCTCTGGTGGTGGGCATTGCAGCAGCCATCGACTACCGCAGCTATGGCACCGAGAAGGCGTGAGTGTCCCCCATCGCATCTGGTGGCTCTCCACTCAAGGCACCCTTAAGGCCAGAACTCTTTGGTCACTGGCTTCTCTCCACCCAGCCTGTTTTCTTTACAGCTGCTGGCTCCGAGTGGACAATTACTTCATCTGGAGTTTCATTGGGCCCGTTTCCTTTGTCATAGTGGTAAGTGGCCAGCAGTGCACTCAGCTCTGGGCTCCTTCCCTTGTCCAAGCCAGCCCTGACCCTGCTCCCACTGAAGCCTGAGAGGTGCTGGTTTGGGAACTGAATCAGAAGTGAACAGCTGGCCAGCAGGACCCAGAGACAAGGCCTGATCACCTGGCACTGGGATGGGGCTGCTACTGTGTGCAGCATGGGCCCTGAAGGCATGAGCCACAACTGAGACCTGACAGGGCAAGCCCTGGCTCAGAGCCCACAGCATGGAGCTGAGCGGGAGGGACTCAACCTCCCTTACCTTCTCCAGGTGAATCTGGTGTTCCTCATGGTGACCCTGCACAAGATGATTCGAAGCTCCTCCGTGCTCAAACCAGACTCCAGTCGCCTTGACAACATTAAGTGAGCCCCACCCCATGTCCCTGTCCTCCTGGGGCCCCAACGTTGGGCCTGGCCTGCCCCGATGGACTTCCTTTGATGCTATACTCTTAACACCAGCAGTGTCACATGTGCAGGTCTGGAGTATTAGATGGTGTTTCCTTGCGTCTGTTACTTGTTAGGCACCTGCTTAGTGTTAGGAAGCATCTGATTAGCATATTCAGCCAAGTTCAAATGTGGGTCCATTCAACAGCAAGTAAAAACAGGCTGCAGAAGAGGGCTTAGGAGATGTGGGAACGGGGAAGTTGAGAGCTGGAAGTGTCATCAAGCAGGCCGCCTGCCCTGAGGCTGCTCCACCCCAGGCTGGGGCTGGTGGAGGTAGGTGGTACACTCCTCTGCCTCCTCTGGCAGGTCCCTCACCCGTATGTCCCACTCCCCCAGGTCCTGGGCGCTGGGAGCCATTGCGCTGCTCTTCCTGCTGGGGCTCACCTGGGCTTTTGGCCTCCTCTTCATCAACAAGGAGTCGGTGGTCATGGCCTATCTCTTCACCACCTTCAACGCCTTCCAGGGGGTCTTTATCTTCGTCTTTCATTGCGCCTTACAGAAAAAGGTGAGGCTAGCACCTTTTCAGGACAGTCCAGTCTCAGGCCAGGCTGGTGGCGGAGGTGAAGGGAAAGCAGGTGCTCTGAGCCCCAGTGCCTCACACAGCATAGCCATGTCTGCTGAGGGGGAAGCCAGGCTCAGGGCCAAGGGTGATTTGGCCAGACACAGCAACCCAGAGAAATGTGAAGGCAGGTCTACAATAGCCGCGCTCTTGCCACGGTATAGGCACAAGGCAGGCCCACATGTAGGAGACAGCTGGGCACCAGTGTAATGGAGCATTTCCTCTGCAGTGAGGCTGGAAGAACTGTAAAGTCTGTGGTGATAGAAGATAGATCTAAAATAGATCTGTTAAAGTATGAAGGAGACATCAATAGCAGGGGAGTGTGAAAGGAGTGCAGGCGGCAGGCCAGAGACCACAGCTTCAGACCCTGAGCCAAGCCAGGAGTGCTGGTGCACACACACCCGCAACCCCAGCACTCTGGAGGCTGAGGCAGGAGGCTTCACGAGGAATTCAAGGCTGGCCTGGGCTATGTATTGAGACCCTGTCTCAGCGGTTCTCAACCTGTGGGTCATGACCCTGGCGGGGGTGAACGACCAAAACACAGGGGTCACCTAAAGCCATTCCGAATCATAACTGTAGCAAAATTACAGTTTTGAAGTAGTCACCAAAATTATTTTTTGGTTTGGGGTCACCATAACATGAGGAACTGTAGTGCAGGGTCGTGGCATTAGAAAGGTTGAGAACCATTGCCCTATCTCAAAAGAACAAGAACAAACAGAAACTGGCTGTTTTCAAACCTTGTCTGCAGGCCCCAAAGGCCAGAGCCAGGCTGCTGAGGGAAAGCAGAGGCAGGAGCTTAGGAGCCCTGGCTCTAGGGGAGCTGGACACACAGGACTGGGGTTATGGCTTAGGGACCCTAGCTTCTTGCACACATGACACTTGGCTCTTGCTCCAACACATGCAGGCACACGCATCTGACATGCTGTGGCTCACCTAGACATCAGAGTAGCTCTGAGCACAACCATGCTTCCCCATAGACAGTCCTGGACCCACATAGTCCAACCTGGCCCTTCGCCAGCCATCTGCTCTCAGCCCCATACTGTACTGCCCTCACACCCTTCCCCAGAAAGCTATGGGCTGCTCCCTTCCCTCTCTCACATCTTGGCCTAAATGTCTCCTGGTGAGTCTCCTGATGGGTCCTAAAGCCCAACAGCACTGTCCTCTCCCTTCCTGGCCACAGCTTTCTCCATATAACTGACACCCTGAGACATACTGCATGGGGTCTAGTCAGCCCTCTACACCCCTGGCTTCCACATCAGCAGATACAATCAATGTTAGACTAAAAACACTTCAGGAAAAGAAACTACTGAATAATTTCGGGCTAGCTTTGGTTATCAATCCCTACACAACCTAGTGTAACCACAATTTACATAGTGTCCGCATTGTATAAGGCAGTCTCTGTGAACGACAGATGACGTAAGATGCGTGCAGCTGTGCAGCGCTGCACTGTCAGTGTAGAGAACTTGAGTAACTGGTGACTTTGCTGTATGAAGGGGTCCTGCACCCATCCCCCTTGCCCTACAGTCAAATGTGAGCCTTGCAGTACAGGGTGCCTGGTACATGGATTCTCCCCGGTGCTCTGCTGACTTGGGACTATATGGTCAGTGGAGGCAGAGAAGGGGATTCCCCTAGGGGAAGACAGTGAATCTGAGTGGCTGGCTGTCAGGGAGAGGTGCTGGGATTCCCAGCTGGCAGGCAATGAGGCAAGAACGGCCTCTGGCTGGCCTCACCAAGGAGACTGCTGTCTGCTGCCAGCTCACTGTCCCCATTCACCCCCCAGGTGCACAAGGAGTATAGCAAGTGCCTGCGCCACTCCTACTGCTGCATCCGCTCCCCCCCGGGGGGCACACATGGCTCCCTGAAGACCTCAGCCATGCGGAGCAACACCCGCTACTACACAGGCACCCAGGTACTGGGGTGGGGCGGGGCTGTGGTGCCTGGGAGAGCAGTGTCAGCGGTCCCAGAGGATGCATGACATTAAGGCCGCCACGCCCCCATGTGCTCTCAGAGCCGAATTCGGAGGATGTGGAATGACACAGTGAGGAAGCAGACGGAGTCCTCCTTCATGGCAGGGGACATCAACAGTACGCCCACCCTGAACCGAGGTGAGGGGTGTCCCTGTGCCATAGCAGCTCCTGCCTGCCGCAGGCCTCAACCCCTTGTCTGTGGGCTTCCTTGTGACTTCTGACCCTTGAGCAGGTACCATGGGGAACCATCTCCTGACCAACCCTGTGCTGCAGCCCCGAGGGGGCACTAGCCCCTACAACACCCTTATCGCAGAGTCAGTGGGCTTCAACCCCTCCTCTCCCCCTGTCTTCAACTCCCCAGGTGAGGGTACTCTGGGTGCCTGCACGCAGGCTGTCCCTGGGGCTGGGTCCGAGGAGCTGGACTCTGCTGACTTTCACCTTCTCTTTCCCTTCTGCTCACATGCAGGAAGCTACCGGGAACCCAGTAAGTGTCTCTTCCCTTGTGGCTTTGCACATCCCAGGAGGGACATGGTGGTGGCCTTCAGTTGGCCTCCCTCAGGGCCCAGAGCACGGGATGACCTCCCGAGATGGATAGTGGCAGTGGGTTTGGCGCCACTGGGTGCAAACAAGGGGATGGGGAGTCCACAAACAGGGCCAGGAGCTCAGGCCTCCTCTCACTGCAGACATTGGCCCTCACTCCTCCCCACACTGCTGGGTAGCTGCCTTTACTACAGGCAAGGAGAATGAGGGTACAGGACCAGAGACCAGAGGATGAAGGGGAGTCCCCTCACCTCCTGACCAGCCGTTCTGTCCCACAGAGCACCCCTTGGGAGGCCGGGAAGCCTGTGGCATGGACACCCTGCCCCTTAACGGCAACTTCAACAACAGTTACTCCTTGCGAAGTGGAGACTTCCCACCTGGGGATGGGGCACCTGAGCCACCACGAGGCCGCAACCTGGCTGACGCCGCAGCCTTCGAGAAGATGATCATCTCGGAGCTGGTGCACAACAACCTGAGGGGCGGCAGCAGTGGGGCTAAGGGGCCCCCGCCACCAGAGCCCCCTGTGCCACCTGTGCCAGGGGGCAGTGGTGAGGAAGAGGCTGGTGGGCCCGGGGGTGCTGACCGGGCAGAGATCGAACTTCTCTACAAGGCCCTGGAGGAGCCGCTGCTGCTGCCCCGGGCCCAGTCGGTGCTGTATCAGAGTGACCTGGACGAGTCGGAGAGCTGCACGGCAGAGGATGGCGCCACCAGCCGGCCCCTCTCCTCCCCTCCAGGCCGGGACTCCCTCTATGCCAGTGGGGCCAACCTGCGGGACTCGCCCTCCTACCCGGACAGCAGCCCCGAGGGGCCCAGTGAGGCCCTGCCCCCGCCTCCACCTGCACCCCCTGGGCCCCCTGAAATCTACTACACCTCACGCCCACCAGCCCTGGTGGCCCGGAACCCCCTGCAGGGCTACTACCAGGTGCGGAGGCCTAGCCATGAGGGCTACCTGGCAGCCCCAGGCCTCGAGGGTCCAGGCCCTGATGGGGATGGGCAGATGCAGCTGGTCACCAGTCTCTGAGGGCACTCATGGACCAGGGGCTGGGAGCTCAGGCCAGGGAGGAGACCCTGGGCACGGCCCTCATGGGAGGGGGAGACTGAGGGAGGTGGTGGCTGGTGGACCACTCTCTCCAGCGCCTCTTGGCCATGGGCCCAGGGTCCCCTCAGGGCACTCTGATGTGGGGGCCCAAGGTGCCAGGGTTCACAGACAGGGTTTCCCACCAGCCACGCGCACCAGCTCTGTTTGGGAGAAGGCCAGCGAGGAGAAGCCTAGAGGCCCTAGGGAGTCAGGAGGGAGAGCCCAGCAGGGTGCAACCTGCTTCTTGCCTCTCCCCCTACCCTGCCAGCCCCAGAGGGAGCAGCAAGGGCTCTGGTCTCCTTGGGGCTGGGGCAGCTCCAAGGTTGCCAAAGGCTTCCCTGGCTGTAGAACAGATGGACAGGCTGTTGCTGCATGGCAGCTCCTTGGAGACCAGGTCCTGCAGCCCAGAGAAAGCCCGGCTGTGGCTGAGGCCACAGCTGAGGGGCTGCCTGGGACACGGTGATCTTGAAGGTGGTACTTTCTCTGAAGCTCCTGCCCCCTGCTGTTGTCCCACCTCCCCCAGCAAGCCTGCCCCACCCCCCAGAGTGCACCCAATGACCCCTCCTGGGGTGACTCCTGACGAAGCACAACTCCCCATGCTGGCCCAGCCCACGGTGGCTCCAGGTCTGTGGGGTCTGTGGGCTTGGCGCTCTGGGGAGCAGATCTCGGGTCTGGATCTCCCTGGGGAGTGGGTCCTGGGCTTGGATCTTTCCCTAGGGGGCCCTCTCACCCCTTTCTCTCTCCTCCCCCATTGCTGTAAATATTTCAACGAAATGGAAAAACAAAAAAAAGACAAAAAAAAAAAAAAAATCTCATCACTTGAAGCCACCGGGCGCCTGAGGCCCAGGCCGGCCGGACTTTCTCTGGAGCAGAGGGCACTGCCTCCCCGGCAGCCAGGACTTCTCTGTGTTCGTGTGCATCCGGCCAGGGTGGGAGGGCCGCCAGAGCAGCTTTTTACAATCCAGAGACAGAAACAAAATCTAGAAGCAACAGCAAAACAAAGAACCCGTTTCCCTCCCGGCACCCTGCTCCGCACCCTGTCATCAGCCCTTGGGGCGACACCTCACCACCTGCCCCAGGACCAAGGCTGCCTCCCTCTCTGCCTGGCCTGGGAGACACCCTCACACCCAAAGATGCTTTTGCCAAGACGCTGCGCTCCACTGGGCCTACTTCATGTACCCTGCTTCTGGGACTCCAGGCAGCAGATGGAGGAGGTGGATGGGGAAGGGCCAGGGTGGGTGAGGGCAGAGGCCTTGCTGTGGTCAGTGGGGGAGCTGGTGGTGGGGCAGCAGGGGGCAGAAGTGAGCAGTCACCTCCCCTTCACCCTTTGCCAGGGAGCCAGGATGCCTGTGTTCCCAGCCTGTCCCACGCAGCCAGCCTGGGTGGGTGTCTCCTGAGCGCCTCCCCTCCCTGCCCCTCTGGTGTGGTGTGTGGTGGTCCGGCCTCCCCAGCCCCCCACCCTTCAGGACAGCGTAGCCCCATTGCCACACTGTCGCAGCACCTCATTGCCATTGCCCCAGGGCGGCCCTCCCATCTGTCGACCTCTCCTGTCACTCCCTCTTTCTCACAAGTGCCATGAGTTTCAAACATCTCCGGGTCTCAGCCTGCTGCTGCCATGAACTTCTTTGGGTTAAGGGGGAGGGGCTCCAGAAGGAACTGGAGGAAGGGGACAGGTAGGTGGCTGGAGGGACCCTTTTTGCTGCTAGAAAGCCCCCTCCCTTCTCCTGGGGAGCTGGGGCTGGCTTGTCCCCACCAATCAGGAGAGAAGGGTCGGACCAAAGATGGTGGTTTGTCCCATGGAGGAACAGGCATGGGGAGGAGGTGGGGTGCAGTTCCAGCTCTGGCTTTTTCTGGAGGAATCTTAACTCATGTAACCAGGAGCCCTCCGGCAAGGTTTAGGGGGAAGAGGAAGGTCTTGCCCAGGGCTGTGTGAGTGGAGCCCTCTTAAATTCACAGGGCCTGAGCACCCCTGGGTGTAGGGGCTGACCTGGGGAGATAGGCACAGTGCTCCAGCCTGCAAGTGTCAGGAGCGGAGTCCCCTGAGAACCAGATCCTCTCCCCAGCCCAGCCCTCCTCTGTCTCTCCAGACATGGACAATCAAGGGGAGAGAGGGTGCAGCGGGCCCTTGGAATCACCTCCAGGCTGTGTGGCACAGCCCCCTGGTGGGGCTGGGTACCACTGCAGTCCCATGCAAAGCCACCCAGAGAGCCCAAGTGTCCCTGCCTTGACCAGACCTGGTGCCTTGATGCCCCTACCCCAGCTGGCACGGTACAGAGAAAGGTCTTGGTTTCCTCTCCTGCTCCCCTCCTTGGGCTCCTGGATTCATTTGCTCCCAAATCTTAATTCTTTTTCTCTGAATTGTTTTCTTTTGGGTTCCCTCACCTTTCCCCCTCTCCCGTCGCCACCTCTCCGTGTCTCTCGCTGTCTCCGTGCTCCCTTTCTACTCCACCCTCCTCCTCTGGGCCTCCCCTGTGTTCCCTAACCCACCCTCCCTCCTTGGTCTCCTTTTCGATATGCCAAACCAATTTTGGGTCGAGTGCATTTATCAAGAACAAAACAAAAGGCTCATAATAACGTTTCAGAAAAAAAAAACAAAAGTTTTAAAAAAATTGTTGAGTCAAAAAGTCAAACAATAAAGAAATTAAGATTTCTTGGAAAGGCGAGTAGTGTGTGAGTTATTGGGGGGGCAAGAAAGGGGTGAGGGCAGCTCCGCACCCCAGGAATTGGCAGTGAGGCACCTAGCCCGCCCCAAGACTGGGCTGTGGACAGCTGGAACAGCTTAGCGTGGCCTGGGCTGGCTGAATAGGCCACATATGGCCTCCTTGGACTCTTTGCAGTGCTCCATCTTACAGGTGGAGGAACTGAGGCTCATGGCATCTGGACAGACTTGGGGCTCTGGCCAGGCCACAGTGCCCTCATTCCCCACAGACAGCCCTCTGGGGCTTGCCAACTATCCCCAGGCTGTATGGACCAAAGCCTGTGGACATTAAGCCAATCTCTGGCCTGACTCCCACATGCTGTGACTCCTGGGATTGTGTCACATATAGGTCCATGGCCCAGATGTAACCATGGTGCTCACAGACGCAGAGCGGCATGCTCACCACCGCCACCCACTCCAGCTCTGCCGGTCCTCCCCGACTGCTGACCTCCAGGTGCAGGCCAGCCCGGGCCGATGCTCAGTCCTCTGCCACATCTCCCTCCTAGGAGGCCTCCCATCTCCTGGCCTACCTGCATGCCAAGAGCTACCAAAGGGGGCTGTCCTGGCTGCCGTGCCCTAGAGCTCCAGGATCCATTCCCTCCCGGGGGTCCTACTGGTCTCCATCCACAGGCCACCCTGCCTCCTGTGCTCCTACCCTCAATGCCAGCAGCTACACACCTGTCCTGCCTGTATCTAGTCCAGCAGGAGTTAACCAGTTCTCCCACGTGGCTTCAGCCATCCCAACTCACCAGGACCACACAAGTACCCTGATTAGTCCTTGTCCCTCTGCAGGCTTTTCTCAATATGGAAACTAGAGTGACCTTGGGGGAACATCCTGGCCCTGGCTCGCTCCATTGGGCTCCCCAGCAGGAGGACGGGGTTCATACCACACCCCACAGCACCTGACTCGCTGTGGTGAGAACAGATGTGAGCCTCCTACCAGCCCTGGGCCACAGTGCTCAGCCAAGAAGGGAACCTGGGGCTCTAGGGCTTGCCCGTCCTCGTGGGGCCCACCCATGTCCCTGCCCACCACCCGTAGGCACACAGGATGGATGCAGCAGTCTGGCCCCAGCCCCCATCAGGGAGTCAGGACTGTCACTGCCCCCCACCACCACATAGGCAGTGTCACCTCTCCTTCAGACCCCAGAGCACAGATGCGCCAGGACAATAGCTTAGCAGCACAGTGCCTGCCTGGTAAGTACAAGGTCTTGCGTTTCATTCTTGGTACCAAAGGACAGACATGCAGGCCTCTACCTGAGGGCACCTGTGCTGCCCACCCCTGAAGACTAGTTCTTGCCCTCTGACCCCCACTGTTGGGAGTCAGACCCTGCCAGCCTCTTCCCCCAGTGCCCTTCACAAGTCACTGGCCTCCCGGCCTCACCTCAAGCCCCGCAGACGCTGCTCACGTCTCTCTGATCGTCCTGCTGCCTGGCAGCAGCAAGCTTCTGTCCACCCAGCCCAACCATCATCTCGGGCCAGCCAGTCCTCCCCAGGACAGATCCCAAAAAGTCGCATGGGAGAGTACATGTGACTCCACAAGGAACACAAGACAACCCAAAGCAGCAGCATAGCCCAGCTACAGAGAATGTGCACAGCCAAGCAAACTCTGCCACTGACCCACTAAAGCCCAGGGTACAGAAGACCAATAAATGAAGGTGGTCACATTCTCAATATTAAATGGAACAGCTTGGGTGGAAATGAGCAGGTAGCCAGGCCTAGTGGCATGAGCCTGTAACCCTGGCACTTGGGAGGCCAAGGCCAGAGGACCACCATGCATTCAGGACCAGTTTAAACTAGCATTCAAGGCTACCCTAAAATTCTAAAGTGAGACCCTGTCTCAAAAAATCCAAAATTTTCCAGTCTTGGTGATACATGCCTATAGTCCCACCATTCAGGAGGCTGAGGCAAGAGGGTTGCCATGAATTCAAGGCGAACCTGGGAAACATTGTGAGTTCAAGGCTAACCTGAACTATATAGTGAGACCCTGTCTCAAAATATGACAAATAAACCAAAAAGTTACCTAAAGACAAGGTAAAATAAGCTCCTATATTTGCTTTGCTTTTTTTTTTTTTTTTTTTTTTTTTTTTTTTTTTTTTTTTTTTTTTTTTTTTTTTTTTTTTTTTTTTTTTTTTTTTTTTTTTTTTTTTTTTTTTTTTTTTTTTGCTTTTTGAGACAGGGTCTCACTGTGCAGTTCAGGCTGGCTTTGAGCTCACTTTTGTAGCCCAGGCTGGTCTCGAACTCGCAGCAATCCTCCTGCCTCAGCCTCCCAAGT